>LQNS02276481.1:15549922-15634538 GCA_001587735.2 Parhyale hawaiensis | reverse complement strand
TGCGAAGACGAGCTCAGCGTGACAGGAAGTTCAGCTCTTTTGCTCCTTAGGCACCCTAATTACCTGGGAAAATGCGGCAAAATATTTTTGGGCTTGAATTTCCCTGCGTAGGTACTTTGGTAAATTCATCCTGAAATAGAGAAAATATAATATTACTTTAAAATTAACTTCTCAGAAACTAAAGGGTAGTTGGGGTTGGGTTTCACGCTTTGGTTTAATCAATTCCTCTCTAAATTATCGGGGTACCCAGCGTTAAGACTGGGCTGGAAAGTTGTAAAGTTACAATAATTTTTAAAGCTGATCATGCTTAGGATATACTCCGATCATCATCACACACTGTAATAAAGTCCGATGCGTATTTATTTGCGTTTCTTTATCTGTTCGTTTCTGTTTTGTCTGAAATATCCTTCGCACAGACCGTGATTATACTGTAGAGCAGATCTAATTGTTTTCGCCAAGGCAGTTATACTTCATGTCGATGATTATTTATTGGCCTGTCTTTTTAGGTTAAGAAATTTTTCTGCCAACGCGTCAGCCGAGCTACGATTGTGAACCAGTGATTGAATTTTTCTGGAGAACCATGTAGTGAATTGAATATCGAGAGGAAAATTGATTCTTTAACCAATTTCCTCTTCAATAATGTTTCAATTGTTTGTTGGGCTGGTGATTTTTCCATATGGGTCTAGTGATTTATAATTGTGAATCACACTTAGACATGAACATCTACAACGGTTTTCTTCCATGACGGGTTTGAACCCACGCATACAGGTGGAGTTCATGCAGCAAAGTGACGGTCTTATTGAGTGGCAGAACTGACTGAACCCATTAACGTATGAAGGTCAACCATTATTTCATGTAAGAAGAGCGCTATTAATAACGTCGTTATGGTCAACGGTGACATCAGTATTCAACTGGGATCAGAAAGAAGAACTACTGGGTGTACTGGTGATGAGAACCTAAAGAACTTTGTTTACAAAACGACAGCAAAAACTTAACCTGGAATGTGTTGTGAATTATAAATTAGCGTTGCCATGTCGCTTACATGATCCTTTTAGCTTGATTGTCAAACCGAACAGTCATTACTCTTTCGATATCTACCAAAAATTTACGGATGCTCATCCTGTCATTATTTCCAGGTTTTCTTACTGTCAAGTGAATACTTTTCGTTGTCGGATGCCTAATTCTCAGTGCACAGTGACTGTATAATTAACATTGCAAACAACTCCCTCTCATTGCGAAAGGACACGTTCTCAGCTCCGTTGGTTTAATTTCTGTTATCAAATAACTTCATTGTTAAATGACTGATGCTCATTACCAAGTGCCTCACTTTCATTACCTATACTGACATGGAGGCTGTGTCATTGCCGGGATTTAGTGACATGTCTGTAAGTTATTGTATCTGTCTCTGTTAGCAACATAATAACTCCAAAAATCGTGGTAAGATCTTCGTATAATTTATCGGAATATTTAGGAACATTACGAGGAATAGAAGATTACAATTTGGTGATGATTTGTCCGTCCGTTTCTGTGTTTGTCTCTCTGAATTCCATTCCGTTATTACCATTGCTTTGTTGGCGAAGGCGTCCGTTCTCAGAGTGCAGCATTATAGTTGTCAAATACGTAATCTTCTGATTGTCAATTGACTGCATTGTGGCCAAGTTAGTTAGTAGCTGTAAATATTTTACTGTGATTGCCAGATGACTGTACCATTACCAAATCTTGGTAGTAAAGAACGTCAGTTGGTTACAATGACCACATGGGGTACTTGTATACAAAAGAGGCTGCGAATCACCGGCTCTAACACGTTGCTCGTAGCCCTATAAGTTACGACTTACCGCACCACCGACATCTCGTCTGTCCACAGTCGACCAGGCAATGCTCGTAAAAATGATTCACAGCCAAACTGAAGAGGAGTTTCACTACGAGTTCAACGACAAAAAATGCCTGGGTCCATAATTTAATGTATTATGAGGTTTGTTGAATTATTATGGGCGTGATGATTGCTTACTTTATGCTTCACGCTAGCAACAAGATTCTGCTTATGTGTCTGTACGCGGTAGTCTTCGAAGAGAATGACTGAATTTGTTCATCTCGCAGGTGTTAGGTTGTCACTCATGAAATGTCAAGTTTGACAAAGAAAAATGAAATTGGTTTTACCGATACATGTCAGGTTGCAGTGAAAGTCCTCGCGGTTATTGAAACATGACCCGGGTGAATTTTCGATCTTAAAATTGCCATCACAGAAGCGTTTGACATAAACTTGGCTGTGCGTCACGGATACCGTCTACTGTCCCCAATCACTGCAGTGTTACTACGACGACTAGATGCAACTGCTGATTCGCCAGAGTTTAAATCATAGAGTAAAAGACCAGGAACCTATCGTTTTGACATTGTCAACGTTTGCAGTTACGGTACTGAAAATAATGCACACATAATCTTACATGTGCATAAGATAGCCATCTGCAGTGTATGCGATCAAGGGAAAAAGGTAAACATTTGAAAACCGCGAGAACTCTTCTCACAACCTATTGCTTATTAATCCAGAATATAAGCTCTGTTTTTCTATGGCCTTCTGCCAACATTTTTTTAGGCATACATTGTGATTTCAAAGAATTTGCCAGCTTCTATGAGGATGAACTGTTCGAAAGCTTTGATTATCTCTTTCCTATTCAAGATTATAATAGTGTGTACTAAAGGTTAAAATATTTGCATAAGTGATGATCGGTAGGAGGGATATCAGTGGAATATGGAGAATGTTGCGAAATTTGAACGTGCATTATCGTTAAGCAAAAGTGGGTCATCTCTATTCAGTATTCAGTGGTCTAAACTGTACCATAATGATTGGAATGGTTGAACTGCTGAGTTGCATGTTTTCTAATAACAGCAATTTCTTATTTCTTGCCTTCCCCGCCCTGGAGACGTTTTTTGAATATTGTACTGACAGTGTTTTTGATCAATTTATTGTATACCTTACGGTCAGTGTACTGTAGCCCTTTTAACTTATTTCAGTAACGATAAAGCTGCATTTCCCAGCAGGGCCACGAGGCCGCAATCCAGATCAATGCTATGCTTAGTAATTATAAGGTATTTGTAGCTTAATGGTACTCATATCATGCATGAAAAATGTAGCATAACGAGCAAAATTGCCAAAAAGCTGCACGGCTAGGAAAGCTAAGAGTCACCAATTACTGACGGAGGGTTGTACCTAGCACCGTTCACTTTTTATCTTAGTTCACTGTTTTGTGCATTGCTGTCGTAATGTCGTGCCCAGCTCCGTTCACCCCTCAGGGGGCGTAAGATGGGCAATACATGGCTAAAATACGTAACAGGTTAGCCCACTCGCAGGTAGGTAGCATCGTAAGCTCCGCCCATTTCCTCTAGCTGTGACGTCATCGTAAGCTCCGCCCACTTCCTCTAGCTGTGACGTCATGTGGAGTGACAGCAAAGTGAACGTTTTTGGTCATTCCTTCAACTTGCATTGTAAAAGCGGTGGAAATTAGATATTATCAGGGACAAATAAGGGAATTTATAATCGCACGGTAAATATTGTTTGATTTTCTGGTTAAAAATATGAAACGGACGGAACAATGGGGTGCAAATTATTATCAACAGGTAAAACAAGAAAAACTAACTGAAGAGCAAATCTATCTACTGCTCTATACGTAGGTGAATAAAGATATTGTAACAAGAAGGCGTCTTCTAGAAATCTTGAACATCGAGAACCATTCCACTTTGATTGAAATATTCGTTAATCAACTTGATTGACTGTTAGCCGAAACTGTCGTTACATCGTCGTCTCTCAATTAGTTCATAAAGTGCGCGTGACGTCATACAAGGAGATGCGCAGAACCATTTCAAACTCTTTCGGCAAGGAGAGAACCTGGTACGTCTTTCAGCCATGGGGCCATAGGGTTAGGTTAGTACAGGTTCGCCCAACCTAGGTTATGGGGAGCGGCGAACCCTCGAGGATTGTGTACGTTACCTTAGCCATTGGCTAGGTCTTCGGGACATCTGTTTTTCGTGCCCACTTTGCGTTTCCAGCCATTTTCATACTCCTACTGCTGATCTTTTCTCCTCTTCTTGCTCTTCTTCCCGATTTGCTGTTCCCATACGAGTTGATCCTGTGTATGAACACCCTCGTGCAATGGGTTCCTCGTGTCTATCGACATACTATATTTCTTTCTTTCTTCGTCTGTGGTATCGCTTTTTACGTTGAAACTTACGCTAAAACTATTCACTATGATAAAAATAAGTTCTGTTCAATTATCATGTTTCTGTGTTAGCGCTCACTGTCGTTGTACCTAAAGTTTTTGATCTTCATTAAACTGTATTGTACTACAAATGTATGTAATTTGATTATTCACTGTTTGTGTATTGATTTACGGTCGGGTGCTGTCAGTTCTGGAACTTCTATGTTAGTTACCGTAAATAATGTGTATCGGTTGATTGACTGAGTGCGCCAGCGTTGTTTCCTGTAGTCTTTTAGATAGCATTAATTGCCTGTCTTCTGCTGTTATTTTACGCTAACGCAATACTTTGCTCGTACGAAAATAATATGAAAAATATTGGTGTCGAGACTACTTTGGCAGTGGAGATTCTGTCTCGGAGCCTGCCTATAATAGTGATGTGGCCTATTCCAAGGCTTCAGTCGGGACTTGCCGTTTGTTAGCTGTTCGACTAAAGAACGAAATTAGATGCGATGAAATTTTGGTCCCGACTGCGAGCCCGTCCCGGACGCTTTTACCCCAGCCTCCGCCTCTAATAATTATAATTATTAGAGACACTGCATGTACCTGACGACTCTATCTCCCTAAAAATATCGAGAAGTTATTTGAGGCGATCATTAGGAAGGGCCCTAGTTATCACCCGCGAGCAAAGCAAAGAGCGGTGATCTGGTGATAATGTTTTCGTTGGAAATTTTAGCAGGCATATTTGTATTAATGAGGCGTCTAGATGCAGTACGTGCTACATCCCGTTTTTTTTTAATATGCACCATGGCCCGAAAACCTCGGGAAGATTGTCAATAAGCACCCAAATTAGCCTCTTTGAATCTTAATTTTCGACCTTAAATTTTATCTTTTGAGGATGTTTAGTGGCGCCAATCGACGCGTGAAAACCTGTTCTATCAGGATATGAAAAAAAAACTTGTCCCGAAATTTTTACCATTTAGCACGTTCTGCATCTAGACGCCTCATATATATATATGTCTGTCCACCTAAAAGAGGTAGAAGGAGTTGAGTAATGCTCACGAGTCTGGTGGGTTGACCTAGATGTGGTCAGTGCGAAAACATTAGAATTAGCTGACCATCAGTAATGACGCCGATAAATTTGGTTGTCTCTCCACCCAAAAAAAGAGGCTAAAGGAGTTGAGTCATATTAATAATAATAACAAATTTTTAAGCAGTCAGGTGGTTTGACTAAGATGTGAAAAATGAGAAAAACTTTGAGTTAGCAAGCCATCAAAATTGACGGCGTTGAATCTGTAACTCCATCCTAAAAAAGACAAAAGGAGTTGAGCCATTATCATAATCTTTTTCGGATAGTCCGGTGGTTTGACTGAGATGTGAAAAATGCTAAAACTCTAAAGTACGCTGGCCATAAAAAATGACGGCGTTGAATTTGCTCCCTCCCCTCACACCGCCGGTGATGGTCTTACACCACGAGGCGTTCTATTTTTACGTGTTTTTAGTAGGTCGAGGCTCATGCGTTTCTTGAATACTATTTTTGGAGACAACGAAGTAGCTCCTGTAGATGCTTTTAGTGCTCTTTAGAGCCTCTGTTGCAGTACTCTTACCCTATTTGCGCTCATGCCTCTGCCAGTTACTTCAGTGTGCCGGACTTCCGTGACGACTCAGTCAGTCGGTGGTTGTTAATTTGGTCAGCTTGTCCCTGAGACTGTAGGCAGAGAGTTGATTGTATATATTTTGCGAAGAATTGAACTATGAGGGTTATTGCTTTCATTCCCCATTTCTTTCTCTGCATCTCTTAGAGAAGCGCAGTTATTGAGGCCCATCCCATCACGCCAAGAATGTTTCAGTGCCGCTCCCGTCCGTCAGCTCATTCTGTGATTTATTACCGCATCTATGTTGACATGACATTCATTGTCATGATCCTTATTCGGCCGTGTAGGACTGCTTGCATTTAGGTCAGCACTGATTTTTCTTGTGGAACTTCCGGGAGCCTTGGTGTTACCTAGAGCTTCATTTGGGCTTCCCTGTGTCTTGACACTTAGTCATTGTGTTTTCAAAATTTAATGAAGCCATAAAAAAAATTTAATAGCATTTATAAGTACCTTATGGCCGAGTACGCAGCTCCGCCCACGCAGCTAAGGATCTGCACCATCCACAGCTGCATTCGTTAAGCTACTGCATCACAAGAATTAACTCATGAAACAGACCCAAAAATAAGTAAGCCTAGAGCTCTCCTCTGTCTCATAAGTCACGGCCGCAACACGGCCTCTCTTGTCACAGGGTAGCGGAACATCTCTGGACACAAATCAAGCCAATAGCTTAGCCGGCCCGAAATATCACTGATCTATTGTTATTGTGCGCAAGGTTTCATAATGAGCGACCAATGTATTACACTCATTTAAAGTTGCTTCCAGGAATCGTCCGTCAAGTCGAGAATGAGTTTTGAGAGTTTTACGACCCCACCGTAATGACATTCTTGTACGATGTTCCACTCTTGGATGCGCACGCTAATGTTTCTTCTCCAAACCACCGCCGCCATCACCGCTAGTGTTTCTTCTCACTCAGCTCTATGTCTTCTCCAGCTAACATCTCTGCCTCCCCGCATGTTGCGGTGCAGCTCTCCAGACTCCTGTACTCTCTAGCTGAGGTCGTAAAAAGTTTTTTTTTTGTGTGTGTGTGTGCGTGTATTTGTATTGTTCTAGAAACCAGAAAATTTACTTTGAAGCTCATTAGCACTGTCAGGCTTCCGTCATTTAATATTATTATTATTCTCACTTTCCATTTGTGAATATTTTTTTATTTATTGAGAAAAGTTTTTTCCCAACTGCGGCACGCTTACCCGTGCGGTGACGGGAGATGCGTTTTACTTTTGAAACGGTGCTTTCTTCAGATTTGTAAGGATATTTGCTCCTACTATTAACACTACATCGAAGTTCTACAGAAAACGGTGTTGTCCGAGTTTTATTTTTTATTCAAGCGAATTCTTATTGATTAAATTGTTTTTTGACTGTTCTAGCAACTTAAATTTTAGCAGGAATTTAAAACCTGTTCCGGCATTATAAAAAAAAACTTCCGAAAGCGTCTTTTGAGTGCGGCAAGGTCTATTAGTTTGGCGACAACCATGCAGCGCGCCTTTCTCAACGTACGTAGCAGCTTCCACAGACACTCTTTTGTGGCCACCGTTTTCTGCACTGGAAACATTTTATGATATAACGATCTAACTAACCAATACTCTGCTGACCTTTTTCTGTAACCAACATATATGACACATCGTCCTTATCATTCTACAGATGAACTGTGTACTTGAATTTCAACCTTGAATTACCTGGCCAATTTTTTTTTTAACATAGCACGTTCTCAATTTACCCAGTCGTATTGAATTATCCAATGGTAGAGTCTGCCAAAATTTGAGTAGAATTTAATTATGAATCACTTTCTGATATGCAAACTGTTCGTATATTTTACATCTGTATTATTAATCTCATATCTGCATATTATTTTCAATTTTATTCTGAGATGAGTGATCAAATCTTTTATTTTTAGCTAGTCGGTTTCAATTTACACTAATCTGCGGCAGTCTTTACCTTCTAGTTTTTATACTTTATTTTTACTGTGTACTCTATTTATTAACTTGATTTCATATAGCCACAACATATTCTCTCTCTCCACACAATCCAGGTGAGCATCAATGGCACAGCACCGCCAGCTATGCCGCTTCGGCGGTTGACCAGCGAAGTCAACAAAAATAAACACACTTATAGGGAAGGCGTAGGACCTATTCTTGCGCAAATGTTTCCACTTCCCAATAGATCCTCACTATTGAGATCGGTAACCAATTTCATCTAAGGCTGACCACACCAGGATGATGACTAGCACCGTCCCCCAAAAGTTCGTGACCACCCACAAGTTGCACCGACTCTGATCTTGCATCCATTCATCCAATATTCTCTCGCCTTCATCCATCACCGGGAAATAATTCNGATATGGTCATTTTCTTAACTCCATGTAATGTTCCCTGTGAATCATTTTTAATATTCGACCCTCAGGGAAGGTTGGTATGCCGAGGGAACCTTCCATCAACAAGTTCATGTTGCCTGGGTTGTTGCCTCAGGTATGCGAGAAAAATGCTGCAAGTGAAGGTGCGGACGTGTGATTTGGGCTTCGCTCTCTCTGTATCCCAGCGCGTTCAAGGGATTCGATTTTGAATGAGTACTGCCGCTGTGAGTCCAGTCCCACCTGCGAAAACCTTAAAAACAGGATGCGAATTCAGGTATCTCTCAGCAAATCCGAAATGCTTTGACTTAAGGTTGGCGCCGCCAGCTGGGAATTCGGTTACCTGACGGCCTGCGCTAAATTGTTCACAGATAAAACTGCTGCAGGTTAGGGCTTGTGTAATTAGGCCTAAGGCTGCCCAGCGAGTTCGATCTCGGCTTTAGCCAGAGCAGATTCTTCACAGGCAAAAATGCCGCACGTGAAAGTGTGTGTTACCGTAACCCATCGTTTACCCATTGGTAGGGGACTTCGATGTCGAGTGAGCGCGGCCTTCATTTACCTTATTGGTTGCGATAGGCAAGACGAAATAATGTCGCCCAAACTCCTATCGCCCGCTGTCGTCTAGCAGTACCTTATTAGCTTCTGCTGCAAACAACATTTTACTTACTTTCAGCGGTTCTTGGTATTTTCGCCGTGGGTCAATTCGCCGTAGGTCATTTCGCCGTGAGGTCATTTCGCCCTAATGTAATATAAATGGCGTGATAATATATAAACTACACCCAACCACGCCTAACCTAATACGCTATTATTATTACTTTTATCATCATTACCAAAAGTTTCAACTTCAGCTGTTGACCCATATAGCAGCAGAACTTCCCAGGAAAAAAAGGGTAATAAGGATAAAAGGATAATAATATTGATAAATTGGCTGTTAATATTGACTTGAGCTGCAAGTAAAATAAATTGCTTGTTGGGACTGTGTATGTCCCCATTTAGAGAAGTTATGAGAATGCAGCATTGAAAAGAAATGGCGAAATGGTATCCAGCAGCTCAAGGGGAATGAAGATCTGATCTGAAGAACAATAATTGGCTACATTCACAAATTTGTGAGAAAACTATAGCATTAACACCATCACGACCGCTACTGTCGTCCCTGCTATTTCGACGCAAGTGCTGCAAGTACTGATTCTACTAAAGCTGAAATGTATGGCATTAGATATGGCTGGCTGAACTCTAGTTGACGATCGGTCTAGACAGCAGCCCATTTTCACTCTCATGCAAACGGTATTTTATACTGAATACTTGATTAACATATCATATTGCGATCACCTAACTATTTCCAGTTAATACGTGACGACTGCTTAAAACGCCATGTCAGCAACCTGTACATGATCTGCGACACACAAGATATGGCGGCGGTAAGACAATCATACAGAATCAAAAGACAAAACAAGATCAGTTATGCGCTTGCGCCGTTTATTATTCTTACTGGATGGCAACTATTTCTTACTGGATGACAACTATTTATTTCCTAATTAAATATAGTTTAATCTTAGTGATTTACCCCTAATTAACTTCTTTAAATCATACAGAATCTATATACAAAAGAATAAGTAGTTTAAATCATAATGATCAACCACTAATCAACTTCTTTAATGCCCTAGCGGCGAAATGCCATCACGGTGACTTATCCTCAAGGCAAAATGCCATCAGGGTGAAATGTCCTCACGGCGAAATGCCCTCGCGACGAAATGCCCTCGCGACGAAATGCCCTCACGACGAAATGCCCTCACGACGAAATGCCCTCACGACGAAATGCCCTCACGACGAAATGCCCTCACGACGAAATGCCCTCACGACGAAATGCCCTCACGACGAAATGCCCTCACGGCGAAATGCCCTAACGGCGAAATGCCCTAACGGCGAAATGACCAACAGCGAATTGATCGACGGCGAATTGACCGACGGTGAAATGACCGACGGTGAAATGACCAGCGGCGAAAAGACCTGTCACGACTTTCAACTATTGAATATGAATGTAACAGACAACTAGAACACTCTGAGAGTGCATACCTCCGCAACGGTAACGAAACGTCAAACTGGCTCTGAAATCATGATTTTCTTTGTATCAACTCCAAAATCTAATCGTTTGTGCTTTTAGATAGTAATAACAGCTTAAACAATTTTTTTAAAGATCCTTTCATAATTTTTTGAGTTGTGCTGCTAGCAAACATTATGACAAAAATGAGTCAAACATAGAAACGAACTAATCGATCTGTACCAAAATTGAATTATTTATGTTTTTAACATTACTAACAACTCCTATAAATTTCGTAGGGATCCATTCGTTATTTTTTTAGTTATTGTGCTAACAAGCATAAAATTAAAGACAGTGACAAACGAACAAACGAATCATTGCAAAAACTTGGTCATTTTCTCTTTGTGATATACCTAACAACTCATGTAAATTTTATAAAAATCTTTCCATAATATTTTGAGTTATGGCATTGAGGAAAATGAGGCAAACAAACAAACGGATGGACGGATCTTCACCAAAAGTTAATCATCTGTTCCTCCTAATATAGCTAACAATCCCTGTAAATTTGGTCAAAATCGGTCCATCACTTTTTGGGTTATCTTGATGACAGGCAGACAGAATAACAGACCCGACAAAAACATAACTTCCTTGGCGGGGGTAATAGCGGGCAATATTATACTTTGAGAAAAAATGACTGGTAGAACTTTGATGTAAGCAAAGTTATAAATTTTCTCGAAGGCATCGTGCTGCCTTGCTACACAAATAAACCTGTTTTTTTTTTAAAGAATAGAGTTAATTTTATACCACCTACATCCAGATCGTGTATTAATAGAGTTAATTTTATACCACCTACATCCAGATCGTGTATTAATAGAGATGATTTTATACCACCTACATCCAGATCGTGTATTAATAGAGTTAATTTTATACCACCTACATCCAGATCGTATGTTATGCTGGCACACTCTCATGGCGATAGACCGTTGACGATACCAAGTCCCTCAATTGGTTCCAGGTGCTGTCTTCTTGCACCATCCCTCATGGTACCGGCTAGGTACCATGGTTGAATGACTGATTGAAAACTTTCGTCTAAAACTTTGGGTGTGCATTATATGTATGGAAAATAATGCCTACTTCATCGTTCACTCTTCGACAACAAAATAGTTTTTCGAGCATGAGTAAACTTTGTGTTTGTTTCAGGTATGTACGGGTCGTCGACAGGTGCAGAGCTGCTACGGATGCTTGTGAGTACCATTTCACTTGAAGTTATAACTTAATTTTATAAATTCGTTCTATGAAGGACTTTAAAGAGTTCGCAGATATTATAGAAACATCTTTATTAAGTGTCCAAGTTTTCCTGAGATTCCTAAAATACATTAATTGCTCTGATATCAATTTTACAAACTTCAACTTCAATTTCCAAACTTGGATGAGAAAATTAGTTCATTGTTAGTTAGTTCATTAGTTCACAGTACGTGTTAGACAACAAAATCGCTATAAATCTGCTCGTTTTAAAATAAACAAATTATATTAAGAGATATTATATGAGCTCAGTGACAGTGGTAGGCTTCTTTTTTAAGAAAAATGGTAAGTGACATCGGACGACATTGTTTTGGTGACTATGTTCTGGGCAAAATTCCGGACAAACTGAAAATTTTTGAACTTATCAAATTATGAAACAGGAGGAGGTCCAGAGCAAAAAAAGAAAATGCTACTTTGAATATTTTAGTCAAATTGCTTTCAGTGTTAATGACAGTTATGACATGTGTTCTTTGTAATATGTTTAAGAGTATATTAGTACATTCCTAGCTTGGAATACGTATTAAAATACTTCGTTGGCGTACGTATATTGCTTTCACCTCATGCATTGCTCTAAATCAGTCAGCTGTTCGTAAATTAGAGACAAATTAACTCACTTGCTGTATCTCCTGATTTCATCTCATCATCATAAATCTCTAAGGTAAACTTGTTCACCGCAGTGCATAACATTTGGAACACAGTTCTTGGTCGCAAATCAATCCAGTTCGCTCGCTACATTACCGTGCCTTCTTTGCTCGCAGTATTACCTTACATCAATGCTATCTCCTTACGATGTTACCTGACGCTGGTAGTCTATATAAATACGATATGACGTTGCATTTACTTTTTCTAAATATATACGTAGGTACTGCAGTTTGCATCTATATTCCACTCACAGGAACATCTTTGTGCATGAGTGCTTGTGAGCTGTTATTTATAGGACAGCAAGACAGAATCGGTAAACTACATTGCCATTTGAATGGATGTGAGCGCCATTTATTTGCATGCGCAATATATCAGCGTCCAAGCTTTGCTAAAGTTATTATACATTGTAGCTTTGTCCATTACAGAAAATTCTAGCTTCGGTGCATTGGATTACTGTGGAGAAGTGTGAGTGTGTGTGTGTGTGTGTGTGTGTGTAGGGGTGTGTGTGTGTGTGTGTGTGTGTGTGTGTGTAGCAAATGCTTGAGCCTCCTTAGCAGCTTGCATTTTCACGCATGAGCTGGCATCCGTAAGTGCATGTGATGCTCACTGCATTACAGGATACATATGTATGCAATGAGATATTATAGTGTATCCCTTTTAATTACTTACTGCTATGTGTACGATATAATAAGTGATATTAAATATTATTACATTCCTAGAACGTTTCGAATTATCTCAATCAATAATTCCCCAAAGCTGTTTACAGTCAGCCTGGAACGATGCGCGTGGATATTAGTAAAGACCAAACGTGTAGCTCAAGGTCTATTGCAGATGCCTGGGCGCTTGAACCTCTTGTAATATATGCAAGCCAGACCCATCATATTCTCTTTCCGAACATCACTACACTTTCGATTACAGCTTCATTGCTATCCTCGGAACTGAGAACGCACGCGACTGGTTGTAACACAAAAAGAATTCGTCAATGTATAACACTATATTTTTTCCTCATGCACCTTTCATCAGTATTCTGCTTGCTTGGTGAACTGACACGCGTGTTATTTATTTTGTTTTTACAGGCATTTTCTGTTATCAACCGATAATGAAGACCCTCATTTCATCACAGTAAAGTACACATTTATGTCTTAGAATGGAAACTTATTTTTAATTCATGGTGAAGTGCCCTTCAAGATGTCGGTGATTTTCGCTTACACTCTGTGATGAATCGTAATGGGCTTGAAACCTACACCGAATTGTGTTTTGCATTGAGTGTATTTGAAATTTTCAACTGCAGGTGCTGCCAATTTCTGTGTGTAGAAAAATGGTGGACTGCACTAGAATCAAAATAAAGCAATTCAGTCTACATGGCTGTCAGCAGTTTGAAGTGATGAATTGATATTGGCACTAGTTTTTTTTCCTCTCTCTAAGAATAAGATTCATCTTGGCCAAATTCAATGTATACAATCTGTGTTACACACCATCGGTTGCATATAGAAGTCCTTTCGAAGTCCGTATCTTTGCTTGCAATCAGAAGGAAAAAAGAATTATCTTCTCTGCTGTGTTAGCTTTTTTCATGATACCATATGCCCTCGCATTTAGCACCATGAATATATATATCTTATGTCGAGACTATGTTGCTGGAGCTGAGTTTATCTCTCCATTTCTGCTCTGCGATTTTGGCGCCTCCGAGACTGCTGCATAAAAATAGGCAGACTCTCTGCAATTTACTGATGAGGATATTACAACGTCAATTAATTTTCCTGCAATTGGCCTTTGCTTACGTACACGTAACTCTTGCATGCAGTCTGCATCATCGAGTGAAGCTCGATGCGTACATATATGTATACTAGAGGGCCCGCGCTGTCATAAAATGACAGCGAAGAATTTGGGATGACTTTCTTCATTGATCATACATTCGTTATTACAACTGCTAACCTAATTAAGCACCCTGAGATGAGCATTTACGGCTTCACAGCCGCTCAGTATCGGAACTTTTTTTTTTCTCTCTGAAATGGAGAAAATACGTGGCTTATTGCAGCCCGATCAGCAACGCTCAAAGTAATAGCTCAGATTCGGTATTGTGGATACGTACGGCAGGCTAGCCTATACAGGTCCAATGGTTTTTGCTTAGCGAAAGCAGTTTCATCGACCATTGAATACATGGAATTTGGGAGAATAGCTGAAGCAACAAAATTATATGTGGGAAGAAACTACCAATCAAGATATATGAGAGTGCCAATGGAAGCTTCAGATATCTTCAGTGCTGCGATTTCAACTTCAGCAGTGCAAGAAGTGCATTCAGACATAAGGTTGCCCGATACTTTGCCATAGAGTCGATGTATGGAGAAGCTAATACTCGTACAAGTCAGACTAAGCCTGCGATGTCTTCATTGTTGGAATTTCTACTGTCCCTGATGAAAATGCGTTTGCCATCTTCTGCAGCCCGGCCTATTTTCTACCTGTTTTCAATGGAACTTGAAAGGACGACCAGAGCCTCCAGCCTGGGCTAATTTCCGCCTATCTGTTTTGTTAAAGCGTAACAGAAAATGGATAAACCGATAAATAAACTTGCAGATAAATACACATCGGTCTTTATTATATTGTAGATATTTATATTCACTAATCTAAAGCTTATATACAAAAATCATTGCTAAAAACCTGTGGTAGCTAAAATGAATATTCGTATCAGCTCGAAGAGACCAACTGATTCTATTTCTGTCGCTTTCGCTTGCATGCAGTACTGCTTGATGGCTGTTGAAGGGGTGATATCTGTGCGTCCCTTGCTAGCTTTATCACTTAACGGAAGATAATCAGAGAAGAGAATTCATGCCCGTGATCATCAATAGGAATATTCGCCGCTGCTGAAAGAGACTTTGCTTCTCCAAACACTTAAATTACCTGTGATTTGCATGCTTGTACCGTGTCAGCCGAATCGTCCGGCGTGCTGAATTATCCAAACTGTTAAGGGACGTTACTGTCTGGCGCATGGGAGGAATACATTAGAGGGGGAAGTACAGGCGGTAATGTACTCTTGTGCTGCACCAGCTCGGACCTGCTCGTGCAGAAGTGCTGGCGATGGCCATCGAAAAGAAGTGAAGCAGTTCTACAAACAAGCGTTAGACACGCGCTCTGCAATGGTTCACTTTGCTCCGGTGGATGGAGGGGGGGGGGTGTGGCGCTGCGGCAACGATCCCCTGCACCTTCATTTCTGTGTCATGGACTGCAGAGTCTTCTCTATGCTGCCTTTTGATAAATTTGGAGAACAGAAACAACTTTTAGTTTTGAAAATTTAGGAATAAAAGCTATATTTAGTTTGAAAAATATAGAAAGTGGATGCAGCTCATATTAAAAAAAAATCAAGGGATTAAAAGCTGCCTCTACGTTAGAACATATAGAGAAACGAGGCTGCCTCTGGTTTGGAAAATCTAAAGAATAGTAGCTATCTCTAGGTTGAAAAATCTAGGGGATGGAAGCTGAATCTACTTAGAAACTCTAGGGACTTACGGGCAGCCTGTAGTTTGGAAAATCTAAGGAAAAACTACCTCTAGTTGGAAAATTGTAGAGAATATATAGAGGCCGCATCTAGTTTAAGAGATTTTGGGAGTAGCATAGCTGCCTCAAGTTCGGCAAATGTAGGGCATGGCGCCATTAAATCTTGGTTATATCAAAGAAAATTTTGACATTTTGGTACGCCACTGCAATGCTCGCTGCTTATATTTCTTTCTATAAACTAGAGAATCTTCTATTTATTTCCTTCAGAATTTAAAAATTTAGCTAGTAGAAGAAGTAAGACGTTGGCGGGAATGAGGTGACTTGGGTGGAACGATGCAATGCTCGTCACTAGCTCGCAAAGCTATTAAGTTAAACTGAATTGTAGTAATTTAAAAGATAAATTAACAATGCGTGTGACACTCTAGAGCAGTAGCCATAACCTTTTCAATGCCTGGCACCCCTGGAGAACATTCAGTATGTTTTCACACCCCCTTCAATATTCATAACTCATAAGATGGTGACAAATAAAATTTATTCAAACTTTCGTGCAATGAAGTTAAGTTAATTTTTGTATGAAATGCAAATAAAACAAGATTTTGCATCACCTGAAAGGTCAGCTTGTACCCCCAGGGGGTGCGAGCACTCCTGTTTGGGAAACCCTGCTCTAGTGTTTTACGCATTGTCTCTACTGCAGTAAATACTCTAAATCGTCAAAGCAGTTCGCTATGCGTACTCGTACGGGGGACGATTATAAATAGATCCTTGTTATTTCGTATGAAGTTTGGTCAAGATGAGACACAGTTATGCTCCATTTTTTTTTATTTGTGTATCATGGCCTACAGAAAAACTTGTTTATATCATCAAAAGGTTCTAGTTGACTCAGAATTTCAATCTCAGTGATTTCTATGATGAAACTTTGGTAGGTACAATATTGCACAAATGTTTATAATTCATTTCTCCATTAAAGACCATCAACGGGTTAAATGACGCATTTAATAACAAAGTCTAATTTAGTAATTAATTATGCAAAATTTAGTACTCAAAACCACTTGACAGTTATTCCTGTTGACTACTTTAGTACAAATCCAGATCGAGTTCAACTTTTTGTATCGTTAGTATACGACTCAGCAAAAAGTGCTGGAAGCACAGTGCTACTCGAAGTAATGTCTGAGTCGTATACTTAGTACCTTCTAGATGATTCTCAAAAGGGTGCTTGGAACGCTAGATCGGCAAAATTCTTTGCTTTCGTTAGCATTCGATTTGAGTGCTAACGCTGCCAAGAACTAGAGTATCTATTTAGTTAGTGGGTATGTATTCAGTACCTTTTAATGGTTATCTCGGTGAAAAACCTAATAATACTGTATATTTAGTTTGGTTGCAATGCCGATTCGATGGGTGATAGAAGTGAGAGACCATATACATCAATTAGTTAATCTACTTTGCGCTTTAATGAGTGATATACAAGGATAGACCACATAAACTTTGTAGTATTAGTACCTTTCAATGGGAGATGGAGAGGCCAAATGCAAATATTTATTTATTTAACATTCGATAAGTTTGTAAACCTCGTGGAAATACTATATCAACTAAGTCTTTTAATTTGTCAAGTACTCGGTGGCTCCTAACCTTCCTTTCCTCCCCCCCCCCCCGCCTCAGACGCTGGGTAGAAAAAAACGAGCATTAGTTGAAACTTTCACACCCATTAGCACCCTACACGCATCTCCTTTGAAAACATGTCATGCTCTATCTGCCACCAACGAGCTACTGGTCGGTAGTGAAGGTGTCGACGTTTCATTCGTTTAATGACATATGATGCTCCATTATAAGGTAGTGACCTGCTGCTCGACAGCTCACCACAGTACTCCAGTGCCTGTCATTCCATTTCATCCATACAAATTGGTCAACAGTAGCCGCGTGGGTCGGTCCCTTTGATGGGGAAATTCTTCGTTACGGTCCAGCAATCGAGACTTTCTGCGTATGCCTTTTGCAAATTGAGTGAACGCCGAAAAAACTGGTACTGAAATGGCAGGCAAAATATATGGTTTCAGTTTACAAGCAATGAGTTGCCACTCTGCGTGTATTGTTAACATAGACTGTTTTTACTTTTTTTGCTAGCTGTGGGTCATCCACGATATGTCCAGACTCCGCTTCTAATTAGAAAATCATCTCTTTGAAAACATTTTTTTCCCTATTTTCGTTGGGAATTTTTCAGCTGCTTCATCCATTGCTTCTTTAATTAAAGATCGTATTCCTATACAGTAAAGATGCGCAATTTCCAGTGACCAGCGAGTGTTATACCACAACTTAATTTTTTTTTGCGTTCTGTAGTTCACAATCGGGAATCAAGAAGCGATTTTCGGATATTATCTAGTGCTGCTCTCTGTACGCACAATTCGTTACTTTGTGAATTTCCGTTAGGGTTATAGTTTCAAGTAGTTATGGAGCAGGTATTACTTTTGTACCTATTGGAAATTAAGAATGCCTTTAGATCTACGACACAACACTCAACTGTCTATGTCCTACTTTGCTGCCTGTGGTATTATTAAATTATATAATAATATCAATAGTCCCAGTGAGTTATATTGATGATAGATTTATAACGAACAAGTGTCCTTCTTACTGTAAAAAAATCGTATTATTCCTTCTTTACTGCTCGTGTCATAGTATGCTAGCATTTTTTCCGCTTCAATTACTTGCATATATCTACAAGATGACCAGTTGCCCATGACTATGCTACAGTTGCTTGTGACAATATTTTTTCTTCTATTTTGCTTGGCTTCGCAACGTCAGCGTTTCTTTTTAGTAGCTATATATAGTTGCATTTTTTCAGAAAAACGGTTATTCTTGTTTGTAATATTGTGAGTGGCTGCTATATAGCTACGCCAGTGTTTCTTTTTAGTAGCCCTATAATTGCAAGTCTCTCACTAAAATACGTGCAATTTGTCTATTCTTAGCTGCCTACAGTAGGGAGTTAATGCAGCCGGTCACTCAAAAAATGCTAGTTCTTCGTAATAAATACAGTATATGTAGTGCGGGCAAAGAATTTGCTAGATACTGTATTCGATAAACATTTTGTGATATTCGGGGCTAAAAGACCGCTTTATGTCTGCCCTAAATGATACAGAAAACGGTCTTTTTGATCTTCATCACCAAGCTTGTTTGTCTACGTTATAAAACAAGCTAGTAAGCTCTGTGTAGGTGTATGTGTGTGTGTGTGTGCAGTAGGTGTGTGAAAGGAGCAATGGATGCACCGTAGAAGACATTCAGCAAACTGAGGACCGGACGCTCTGTAGAAGACATTCTACGGCTGTTAACGAGCATCTTTCATAAAGAGGGAGGAATTTAGCCGTATTCGGCAAGCGACAGAAGAAGGCTCGCTCGACAGGCTGAAGCTGGTGACCAAAGATTTTCTCATCTTCGGTCTTTAAGGGAAGATTTAAGCTCGGCAAGTGGCGTTTGTTTGATAAATACAACCATCGATCATGTTGAGCGAGTAGCGTTGCTGCAATCGCTGTCACACTCGTGCTCTATCCGTGATTTGTGGAGCAGTTAAAAGTCCCTTGCACTGCTGAGTCACGCGTGTGCCTCTCAACAAATGCCGTGTAAAGAGCAATACACTGCGCGCTCTTATTTCTGGACACGCAGCTTCTCTTCTCCTTTTTATTAGTGTGGCGCTCGTCAAGCCGTCGGCCTCGACGATCGATTCCGAGAGGCAGATCGAATTAGTCTACGGCAAAGTATCCCGAAGTTGGGGTCTCTGTCGTCATGCCACTACAGCAGCGCTATAGTGGCAGACTCCCCCGGTCTATCGGTTCATAGTCAGTGACCAGCTCCTGCTTGCAGTGTAACATTTTTGTGCAGTTCTCTTTAATTTTTGCTTGTACGCGCTGCAGAGATCCTATTTAGCACTTTATACTTATACAGTGTCACTTTTATATTGTTTTGTTTAGGCCTGCCATAAATGAAATTTACTGCTGTAGTAGTTTCATCTTTCTGCTGTAAGACCATATGAATATAACCCAATATAATTTCGATAATTAGTAAATACGTGTGTATATATATTATTAAATTTCCGTATACTCTTTTAATGGCTAAAATTTTTCTTATACTAGGAGGTACTTGGGCATCTTGGGCATCTGCACCCGTCACGTATCTGGAAAGTGGGCCCTCCAAGTCACTACTTCCCTAACAGAATTTTCTGTCTCCACAGCAGCTGTTTTACGGTTTTAGTTTTTGGAACGGCCAAGTATCCTGTCAGGGCCCGTACTGAAATGGCCGACTTCTTAGAATTTGGGCAGCTGATGATCAGCTACTGGATATTAGATAAGCCAACAGTCCCTATCACCAAGAGGAGCCGCGGCTTCTTTGGTATCAATTACCTCTGAGCTACTGTCATGAAAATATCTTACATTAGTAAAAATCTTGGGTGTCAAAAGTAAAATTACCGCTAGTAGTTAAATCTCCCAATGTGACGAATTTCAGTGCGTGCGAGTCTGTTGTAGTAGAAGCACATCTTGTCAGGGAGGCGATAACATTACAAAATTAATTGATATTTTATTTTACGAGTGTTTTTCTGTCAGTCCTTTAGCTTCAGTTCCTGTCAATAGGCTTTAATACATTTAATAAAATATTTTTTGTCCATACGCACGCTCATATTTCTTTTCTCGCTCATCCCGATCACTTATTTCTTCGTGCGTTTTTGTTTTTGCTCCAATTAGCTGTTGTTTATTTTGATGAACTTTTCTCATTATTTTTATCAGCTGTCGAAACTATTGCATTCCAAGCTACCATTTCCACAACTGCATCAACTAATACATTCTATGTTATCAGTTTCCATGATCTTCTTTAAGCACGGCATTTCAATTTATGAAGCTTCTACTAGAATCGCTAACCACTGCATTCCAATCTTCATTAACCACTGCATTGCCAGTTATTAATTTCCATTAACGGCTTCAGTATCGCATCCCACGATAGAAGTGTTGCGCGTAGCCACATCTTCTATGACCGTCGCGCTTCATTGATCCACTGATGAACTTTTCAAAGCTTCAAGCTGTTCTTCAAATGCCGCACTTCGTGTTCTACTTAACTGCAACATCGATAACCTGCAGTGAAAGCTTTCAAACGGTACGATATTTTTTGCTGAATGTTCCGCCTGCGCAAGGACAGTGTTCCATTATCTGCACTTTTCTGTCTGCAAACTACTAGGGAAGAGTTTCTCAACCTTTCTTTATTCTAAGCTCTTTGCCCTGATATGTTTTCCTATTCACTCGATCCTCCACCCCCTAAACTTGAGGCCCCTCAAGAATTTCATCGCTATTCTGCCTATTCATAAGAAAAAATAAAAATGGTCATATGTAGATAATAGGCCTATATGTATTCAAATAGATATTGATGTCATGCATATCTGATATGATAGTCCCTACTTGCACCTGAAATTATCCAGGGAGAATCCCGTTGCTATCGAGATACTATATGTCCCGTGCTCTTTCCTCTGTGATATCGTTCCGCTCAGAAACGGAGGCTTAAACTTTCTGTCTACAACTAACTATCCAGGGAGAAGCGCACATCTCTCCATTTTTTTGAGTTAGGTGAATACAATGAGGGCTTGTGAGAAGCGATCCGGGTACTGAAAGTAGGTATATCACGTCGCAACCGCAAGATATCAGACGCGTTGAAGTTACAACGCAGTTCTCTAGCGGGGAAGTAAATGATTCACTGAACGGTACACAGAGGAGCACCACGGACATGTTTCAAGAAGTGTTTCAAGCAAGATGTGTCTTCAGAGAAAGGGATAAGGATCAGCTTTCGCCATGTTCTGCAACCTTGTTATCGATTTGCAAGATCTGCAGTCTGGCCTATTTTTCGCCTATTTCGTTAGGAGCGTGACACGAAAGATAATTCTGACCCCAACACTTTCGAACGGTTGACCCTGTCTCAAATCTCTCGAAGAGTGCAATTTTTCTTTTGTAACTTATTAATATTTTGTCTTGAGGAGTTATCAACTTTTTGACGTGGTGCCAAGAATTCTACTGCTGCAATGTTGAGAAAATGCCACAGAAAACCTTTCCTTCAGTGATAATGAAGCTGTTAGGATTAAACGTGCAATTTAATGTTTTTCTTCATATTTGTCCCTTAGTTTTGGACGTTCCAAGTTTCAAAATAAAAGTTTTTCATTCATAAATTTCTTATTATCTTTTTCACCTAAATCAAATTTTCACAGATTGATAAAGATCTTAAGGACTATTGATCATCAAAAGATGAGGTAAGTGTGATGAATATAAGCAAAGTTATAAACTTTTGAAATTTGTCCCTTAGTTATGGACGGTAGTGTATTTTTGTCCATTACCATGTGTTCCTCCAGCTCCATATCACGCATATCATCTCTCACACTGTCGTTCTCTGACGGTGCGAATTTTCATAGCCCAAAAATTTCAGCACTTCGGTGAAGCAGATATTTAAGTTCGCAAGACGGTATCTTGGCTACGGAGCGCTTACATGTATACAAGCTGGCTGGAGTTACATTAATAAAGTTTATTGCAGTGTTTTACTCCACATTTACGTTTGCTTCTCACTATATTGAAGACGCACGTCTAATTAAGAAGGAAGATTGGGAAGGTTTACGGAGTACGAGACTACTATAGTCTACGAATGGAAAGAGAAATGATTCGTCTATGCGATACAGTCAAGAAAGACTTGAAGCAGAAAGTTCACTGAAGTGAATGAAAGCTGCTGATACGCGTGAGCAGGAAAATGTGGAAATGGCAAGTCATAGAAAAGAGGACCTAAGGTTGACAACATGACTATGAATCAATTAAGAAAATGAAGCAATTCAGAGAAGATTCCGCAACGGCCTATATCAATAAAAATATCGATTATTACGTGAATTTTTTCACACGCGGGTCCACTAGTTATAATATAGATTCTGTTGTTCCTCCCTATGTTCTTTCTTTTATATGTTGGTACAACCGTTACGCTTTCATTATTAGACAAGGAAAATTAAGGAATCTTTTATACGATCTAGGGCAAGAGCAGCAGAAGTCAAGTTTATAAGAATTAAGTCCCTAGTGATCGCAGGTCGTAAGTAGAATAC
Organism: Parhyale hawaiensis; assembly: GCA_001587735.2. Lineage (NCBI taxonomy): Eukaryota > Metazoa > Arthropoda > Malacostraca > Amphipoda > Hyalidae > Parhyale > Parhyale hawaiensis. Next base: position 15,611,794 of record LQNS02276481.1, on the reverse strand, counting down.
TTGCTGTCTAACTTGGAAGGTATTGTCTTCACATTTCCTATGCATGATACGGGTATTAGATATTGAATACAATGGCCGTGTTCTGCAATATTTGTACAACTGCTATTTAGTTATCTCCGCCAAGGAGGTTATGTTTTCGTCGGGTTTGTCTGTCTGCCTGTTTTGTCTTATTCTGTTCTTCTGCCTGTCCGTCACCAATATAGCTGTAAAGTTATGGACGTATTTTGACGAAATTTACAGGCTTGTTAAGTATGTTAGGAGGAACTGATGATTAAATTTTGGTGAAGATCCGTCCAGCCTTTTTTTTATGTTTGCTTGTTCGTGTGCCTCATTTTTTTCAGTGCCATAAATCAAGAAGTGATGAATGGATTTTTATGAAATTTACATGAGTTGTTAGGTACATCACGAAGAGTAAATGACCAAATTTTTGTAATGATCTGTTCGCTCGTTAGTTTCTCACTGTTTTTATTTTATGTACGTTTGTTTGCACAATAACTCAGAAAATTATGTATGTATCTTTATGAAATTTATAGGAGTTGTAAGTAAGGTTAAAAGACATAAATGATTCAATTTTGGTGATGATAGGTTGGTTTGAGTTTGTGTTTTTGCGAGTTTGACTAATGTGTGTCAGAATGTTTCTAAGCAGCAAAACTCAAAAACTTATGAACGGATATTCAATAAAATTACTGAAGCTGTTAATACTGTTGAAGGGCACAAATGATCAGATTTTGGTTTTGAAAGAAAGAAAACCATGGTCTCAGAACCAGTATGAATTAATACCTAACAGTTGGCTTGCCTTGCTTGGCGGCGAATGCGCTCATAGAGTGCTCAACATAGTTATTTTTGTAACGTTATTGTTACCTTTATTATAGCTTTCCTTCATAACGTTAGAAATTTGGTGTAGTGACTTCACGTTCTTTCTATAATAGTATCTCACTGTCGTTACGTGCTGTATATCATAAAACTCCTTGATCTGTAATAAATCGTTGCATAAATTACTTCATTTGTGCAACTATTTACGTGCTGTGCTTTACAAGCTGTAATATTGCATCATTTGTACTACCTACTTAATTAACTAGAAAACTAGTACCGGCAAAACGACGGCGAGCAATTGGGGTGATACTTTCTCAATGATCATTCTTTCGTTCCTAATATGCTTGCTTAAGAAGGTTGCGATACAACCGCCAGCTCATCAGTACGTACTCACATATCACTGCATTTAAATTTCATAGGAGCATCATTGAAATTTTTACTCAATAATAGAACTTCTATCAATTAAAATATTTGCGTTCAAGCGAAAATCTTTTTCGCCGACGAAAGAGAGTTTGAAAAACTAATTGTGAGTAAGAAATTCTTCTGTTCTCTATCTCCGCAGTTTTATGTACCCTAAACAGTATCTTTCCCTGTGCTTCGTTGATCATTGAGTCAATCTGTGCATCGAGAACTCAGAGCAAATAGAGTTTGGATATAGGAAAAAACTAGGGCACACTGCGAGAGCATACCTCCGCCAAGTATGGTAACGGTAACGATAAAACTCAAATTTGCTCTGAAACCATGATTTCTTTTGTATCAACTCCAAAATCTAAGTATTTGTTTTTTTTAATAGTTTTAACAGTTTCTGCAATTTTTTTGGAGATCCTTTCATAACTGTTTGAGTTGAGCTGCTAACAGACATTATGACAATCATAAGTTAAACATACAGACGAACTAACCGATCTGCACCAAAATTAAGTCATTTATATCATTTACCATTTCTAACAACTCCTGCAAATTTCATAAAGATCCATTCAAAACTTTTTAGTTATTGCATAACAAACATTATGACAAACATAGCTCAAACATGGAAACGAATCAACCAATCTGAGTCAAAATTTAATCATTTTTGCCTTTTAACAATGTTAACAATTCCTGTAAATTTTATAAAGATTTATTCAATTTTTTTTTTTAGTTATTGCGTAACAAACATTATGATAAACACAACTCAAACATACAAACGAATCAACCGATCTGCTCCAAAATTTAATCATTCATGTCTTTTAACATTACTAACAATGCCTGTAAGCTTCATAAAGATTCACTAAAAATTTTTGAGTAATAGCGCTAACTAACCTAAAATCAAACACAGCAACATACGAACGAATGAACAGATCATAAGAAAAATTTGGTCATTTCTTCTTTGTGATATACCTAACAACTCATATAATTTTCATAAAAATCTGTCCATAAGTTTTTGAGTTATGGCATTGAGAAAAATGAGGCAGGCAAACAAACGGATAGACGGATCTTCACCAAAATTTAATCATCTGTTTCTCTTAGCATACCTAACAATCCCTGTAAATTTCGTCAAACTCCGTCCATAACTTTTTGAGTTATCTTGGTGACACACAGATAAACCCAACGAAAACATAACCTCGTTGGCGGAGGTAATTAAGAAATCAAAATTCGTGCAAATGCTAGCAGACGCTCTATATATATTCGTTACTTAGCTTTCAACTTTGGCAGCACAAAAAGTACACTGAATTTTAAGGATTCCTTAATTCGACCATCTTCTGTAACCTGGTCTAATTTATGCCATTTGTTTCCACCATAGTATACAACAGAATCGCCGCTTTCACCTGCTCTATTTTTTGTTAACATGTTTTGTTCAGTACGTGGTACGAAAACTCATATTACATATCTTTATAAATAACTGTATAGATATACGTTAATACTAAATCGTATAGTTGTCTTTTGTATATTGTACTGATTTTATTATTTGAACAATTATCGAACATATCCGTTGAATCTACTAAAGGTGTTTTTTACCCGTATTATTATTTTTTCTATATTTTTGCTTGCCGCTGTACACGTTGGTTAGGTAGTGATATGTGTATTATGTGCGCTCTCTGTGTTCCTTGTAAGGTAAATACTATGTCCATGATACTATAATACAACAGGAGTAGGTTATCAAAAGTTACTGGAAGAGGAAANATTTTTTTTTTTATATTTTTGCTTGCCGCTGTACACGTTGGTTAGGTAGTGATATGTGTATTATGTGCGCTCTCTGTGTTCCTTGTAAGGTAAATACTATGTCCATGATACTATAATACAACAGGAGTAGGTTATACAAAAGTTACTCGAAGAGGAAAGAGTATTTATGTATGATAAGGAAGCACGGGGCTCTAAAAAATCAATTTCTAGGTTAAGCCTGAGAACGAGAAAGATTCTCAGTCATGCACGGAATGCAGTACCATGAAATTTTTGTGTTGTTGAGATGTCCAACTAACTAAATTTCAAAGCAGAGGTGCCCTACTTATGCTCAAACCTGCTCTTTGCTAAAGCAGAATGTGAACCATTTACGGGCCGGAAAAGATGAACCGAGCCTTTCTTCCGCCTGCGCAACTATATGTTTCAAACTTGCTTGACAGCATTCTGCCTGCATGCATTCATAATATGCTTTGGTTGCTGCAGCTGCTGCTGCTACTGCCCTACATATCCTTCTACGCACAGCTTGCATCAGTCAGTTTAACTTCATTCAAAAACCGCTCCTTGGTCTGTTGACCTTTGAAGGGCCGCTTGCTTGCTTGCTTTCATTTCGGGTTGTTTATAGCATGACCATACGCCGAAACTTTAGTGTCAAGCGCACGTATTTTATAACTCCTACTTTCACCTAAATATTGGTCTCTATATATTGTCAGTGAGCGTGTGTCTTTCCAAAGTATATTCATTGTGACAGCTGTGTCACCTTCGGGCTAATTTTCTAGTACCCGCACTCCATAAAAATTGCATTAGTCCGACTCCTGTTATGTTGGGACCGAACTGTGGAGGGTCTCCTACATGAGAAGCCTTTGGGGCTGACTCGTAATTAAGAGTCTGTCGGAAAGACTTCTCCCGTAGGCCATCCTTCACATTTTGTCGAGAAATAATAAAAGCCAAGCAGCTGTGATCTTTATGAAATTTGTGTCTTCAACTGTTCAGCCCTATACAAAGTGAGCTGTCGATATAATATTACTTTAGACAGACGTTCACTCACAAAATATGCAATAAATTAATGTTGTTTGCAAAGTGTTAGAAGGTTTACTGAAGTTATCTATATAAAATTTGCGCTCCAGATCTACAGCTAGTCAGCAATCGATATGACGATTAACTTTAGACTGAAGCTTACTAGTAAAGTGCAATGCTTAGAAGACTTTTGCAACTGAGTATTTTTTTCGGATGAGTATTGAGCCATTGAGTAGCGGCGGCATTTAGAAAAAATAAATAGCATTCTTTGAGTATTTCTTCCTGCAAATACCAAGGGGGATGGCAAGGAACATCGAGCCGATGGATTGTATTATGAACTGCTCTAAAGAAAGGACCGATGTGCTATTATACAATCTGTATCATTTTCTTTATTCATAAAGTTATGAGTACTATTCCGAATCCTAACAATTAATTGTAGATGCTCAACTATAAAGGAAAAATAGAGACAAAACTCTTATTCAGCATTATCGATAATATCAATAGAGAATAGAAAGTGTTTTTAGACAACGTCATGTGATTTTTATGAACTAATAAGTGGTGCTGATATAAAGTCGAGAGAATATATGTCTAGCTCTAGAAAGAAAGAAAGAAAAACGACAGTTTTTATCAAAGGAATATTATCAGTCATATCGAGTAAAAATATATGGGATTGCAACTCCACAGTGTTTTTATATACGAGTCGCCACAATACATGTTATGGTTATTGTTCAAATTTATTTCGTTTTTATTTCGAAAATACTTACCATATTATCGGCTTTCATTACTTACCTAAATCAAAACTTCACAGATATATGTAGTTCGTAGCTAATAACTGCAAAATTTGGAAGTGGCTACTGTCATCAATGTATTCTCAATAACCTCTCAATTGCACGTTCACTAGCCAGCGCAAAACGTCTTGTGATGTTGTACCTATATATTATAACCTCGTATGTATATAGGTAAGTTAGGGCGATTGCTATGAAGTACTCTTTATCACAACATAAAAAATTACCATGCAGAAGAACCGAGTTTCAGTAGACAAGGGTTCATTAAAGATGACCGAAGATCGATTGGATGCAGCGTCTTGCCCTACTCTTTCGCTATCAATTCCCATCATGCAATTTTCTATCTTCAGTTTCTTCAAGTCCCATCACCTCTGGGAAAAAATGTAGAGCGTGTAGCAGTTTCTCCCTTTAGAGATTTGTACTAGCTGAATTATGGCATCTGCTAAAGTTGCTCATGTGGCCTATCATAATTTATTTATTAACATTCTACTAACTTCTAAGCGTTGCCTCCGTTATTATTACGGCGTTACGTATGTCAGTTCAGGGTTTCCTATGATGTATCACTTTTTGGTTGCCTAGTGATAGGTTGGAGATTTCAGAATCCATTCAGCATGATTTGGAAGTGATTGATTCCTGATATTCTAGGTGGGGGATGAGGCTAAATGCCTGCAAGACTAAGACCATGCTCGCATCCAGGTCACGTACAGTAAGACCTCCTTTCCCTGCACTCATACTGGATACTAGTGGATAGTGTGTCACTTCCCGTGGTTGATGACTTGGTAATCTTGGGTGTCACTTTTGATCCAAAGTTGACGTTTGAGCCCCACATTCGTTCGGTTGCCTCACGTGCATCGCAGAAAATTTGTCTTATGAGGCGCGCTTCGAGGGTGTTTGGCTCGGTACAATTGACACGTAGCTGCTTTAATTGCTATGGCCTCCCTATTCTAGAATACTGCTCCGTAGTCTGGGGTTCTGCTGCCGATTGTCATCTGTGTTTGCTTCACAAAGTGGTTCGTCGATGTGCGTTCATGCTGGATGGTGTTGTGCATTGTGATCTGGTGCAGCGTCGCAGAGTTGGTGGGGTCTGCTTTTTGTTTAAAATTTATAACTGCCCTAGTCATCCAATGTCTGATTGTCTTTCGGAGCCATTTGTTCGAGAGAGGTTTACTCGGCGTACTGGTGCTTTTCATAAGTTTACCTTGGAACCGTTACAATGCCACAGGGGCCAGTATTCTCATTCGTTTTTTCCATCGTGTGTGGATATTTGGAATGGTCTTGATGGCTCTGTCTTTGCTGGTGCGGGTATTGACAGCTTTAAAAGATTTGTACACAGAGCTATTCTGTGATCTCGGATCTTATCTTTCTTTTTTTTCACTTTTTTCTTCACTCAATAGGCTGGTTGCGTAGGTTTTTCTCAGCCCCATGGAGTTTCTCCGTTTCCACGTCGCCAGTCTGGTGTAATTTAAAAATAATAATTTGAAAGATATCAAGGTTGCCGGAGTTAAATCCCTTTACAGTGGTCTACATTTCATCACTTCATTGCGGCCAGTGCTGTATCACATAACATCTGTCAAAGCTGCATCACTATACGGTTGCCAATGCAATATCGCTTCACGGCTGTCAATGCTGAATCACTTTATTGCTGTCAATTCTACATCACTTCATGGCGGACAGTGCTTTATCATTCAAATCACTTTACTGCTTCCAATGCTAGATCACTTCACTGTTTCCAATGCTAAGTCACTTCACTGCTTCCAATGCTAGATCACTTCCTGGAAGCCAGTGCTTCATCACTTCACTGCTAGCCGGGCTCCATCCCTTTATGGCTGCAAGCTGCTTCAATCACCTTTCAGCTCTGCAGTCTGTTCTGTTTTTCTCGCTTAGCTCGTATACCTAATAAATTTCATGAACATTTTCGTGAGAAGTTTACTTGGCATTTCATTATAAGTCGAGCATACTACGAATTTGAGAAGTCTCTGTTTTACAACATGAGATTGTTTATGTCACTGTTGCAAAATAAGTTTATTGCAATTATCAAAGGATGCCACAACATTTGCTCTACGTAATTACGCTTCAAGCATTAATATTTTGTGAATATGTTGCGCATAAAACTTTTAGAAGTATGTACAGGTTTGCCAGTCATTACTGAATGCAAAAGAATTAAGTCAAATAGCCTAAACAAAGTACGAAAAAGTAATGGGAGAACATATAAAATGCATCTGCGGCACCGTGCAGTCAGGCCCAATTGCGGGACCGAAATCTGCCTTAGGGGTCAGTGTCTTGTCAATATATGGTGTGGTCTATGCTATATGTTAAAGCATAGGTGCGAGCTGCTATCTTATCTTAACACAATTTGGCAAAGAGTTCTTTTCTGGCGATAGAGTCGCGACTAGTTCAGTTGAATCAGTTTATTAAGTTAGAAATTACCTCCTCAAGGGTGCTTATGTTTTTGTAGAGTTTGTTTGTTAGTTTGTCTGTCACCAAGATAACTCAAAAAGTTATTGAGTGATATTTACGAAATTCGCAGGGTTATTAGGCATATTGGAAGGAACAGATGGTGAAGATCCATTTTACCGCTTGCTTGTTAATCTGCCTCTGCCTCAACTCGTTAGTCTTTTAAACGCGTACACTCTTCCGAATGTTTTTTAGCGTCGTCGTCAACACACCTTGTGTACAACGCAAAGGTTATTGAAATGTTAACCCTGGAATCAGTTTTCTCTTTCCTCGGCAAGTGCCACTAGGCAAGTTACGGGATATATCTTCAAATTTGGAGTGAAATTAAACTTGGAAAACAGTTCACTTGGTTGCTGAACTTCGACACAATGACATAATCTGGTGCGTGGATGAGTGAACAGTTGCGAAATACTAACGCATTGGTAGGCCTTGACTCATGAAGTTAAGCACTAATCTTCATGAAATTTACACGAATTGTAGGGAATATCGCGAAGAGCAGATAACCAAATTTTTCTGATGATCTGCTGTTCTCTTTGTCTGTCTGCCTCTATGCTTGTTTTTCCTTCTCAGCAGCTTAACCCAAAAAGTTATAGATGGATCTTTACGAAATTTGCAAGAATTGTTAGAAAGTTAAAAGACACATACGACCAAATTTTGGTCATGATCAGTTATTTTGTCTTACAGTTTGTCAAGATATAACGCGGAAAGGTACGGACGTATCTTCGAGAAAATTATAGGAAGTGTTACTGTCCCGAGGCACAAATAATCCAATTTCGTTGATGATGAAAAAGTGAAATCCTGATTTCAGGACCAGTTCGATTTTCTCTTTAGCATTTCATTACTTGGCAGGGCAGAGGTATGTGCTCTCATGCAGAGAGCTGTAGGAAACTTTAAGTTCTTAACAACATTGGATAATTTAGTAACTTGTACTCACGCAATCACGCACGCAGATAAAGGAAATGACATGCTAGACAAGAGATCGAAGGAACTGCAGAAAGGCAGTGAGCCAGAAGCTCCAGCTTGGCATGGTCCTCACATTATGATGTTTGTTTTAGAGGAGCGCCATTAATTGCAACGAAGGCGAGTCTTGTCAAATTATTATTATAGGATTCTTTTAAAATTAAGGTTTTACAAAGAATCTTGTAGTTAATATATAACAAAGAGAACATGACTATTATGCCAGTCAGATTACTTGCCTAGGGTAATGGCGCAGCACCTCAGGACCTTGTTGTTGTCAACTTTTTGTTCGTTTGGAGTTTCAAATGGAATGTCTCAGAAATCTTTTGTTGTAACCTTGATAGCTCAACAGTGTGTCTACCAAAAAGAATTGATAACTGTTAGCCATTCATATAAGTAGCTTGGCAAGTTATACTAGAAAAACTTTTGCTGCTTCCTGAAATTGTGAGTAAATAGCAAGTCAAAAGGCAGTGCACTTTTTCCTTATTTAACAGGTACTGCAATGCATTCGAACGCCGCTAAGTGAAAAAAAAATACACAGGAAAAAATACAATCGTCTACATGCAGGTGGCTTTAAGCATGACCAAATTGCCCTCTCCGGCGTTAGAGATGAGCGAGGATATTTTGGAAGCAGCTCTGTGACCTACTCTCTCTCCCACTCACATTTCTCATCGTGCGTATCTTTATCTTCTTTTAGTCTCACGGGTCCTTCGTTACGGACTTGCTCCCATGGAACAACGAGGCACTAAAGAAGTTAGTACTCATATCCTACCTAAGATGGCTTATCGAATTAAACGAAGACTGAAGTCCTCCCGTAGCTTTGCATATTGCATTGCTGGTCGAGGCTGTCTGCATAAGCGGGCCGCTTGGTCACTTCATTACTGAACGTGGACGCTTCACTGTCGGGACTGCATGCATTGATTACATTGCCTGCTTGTACAGATACATGCATAGCGTCGGCAAGCGGCATGGGGGTCTGCATGTTGTTTTTATTATGAAACCCAATCTTACAAAGCTCTTTTTGCACTCATTAATATGCTGCAATCGTCAGGAGGGCTCTCACTTCTCAATTATTATACCCTAATGGTGGGGTGCGACAGTCATTCTATACTGTTGAGCAATGTGCTCAAAATGAATAAGCCTCTTTGGTGCTGTGTAGACGCTGGAGTACCAGTGTGAGACTGAGTGCGACATTGTAGTGCAATTAGTGAACTATATGCTATCTACCGTAACCCTAACAGGACTCATGGTTTCTCCACAAGTCAAAATCACAGAGCAGCATGTAGAGCCGCCGTAGATTTGTTAGGAAAACATCGACTTTCCTAACTATACCAGCTGATTTTGTACTTGTCTCTTCCGATATGAAGTCTCTCTTTACGTCCGTCCCACAGGACCTGGCTCTTTCATCTGTCGATAAAGCTTTAACAGAAAATTGTGTAACTACTAAGCGAGCAAAACCTCTAAACAAAGATCAAATCAAGGAGCTACTAACTGTTTACATCAATACTTCAGTATTCTAATGCAATCGTAAGATCTACAAACAAACACAAATTACCAAGAGGCTTTCCAATTTCAGTAATTTTAGCTGAACAGACGGTGCAAAATATTGAAAAATAAATCCTAACTGATGCACCACTACTAATACTCTTATCGAAATGGTATATTGATGACATCGTAGCCGTAATTCCAAGAAATGCTGTGGACGAAATGCTGAAATTCATCAACAGCCACATACAATTTACGGTAGAAACAGAGCAAGACCAGTGCCTTCCTTATCTTGACCTACCAATTCAGAGAAAAGACTCGGGATAACTGAATTTCCGCGTCTACAGGAAACCAACGAACACCATCGATTACCTGAAGTTCAGCAGCAACAATCCTCAGCATCATAAAAGATTAGTGGTGTCTGCATAGATTCGAAGATCTAAGAAGATCTGCAGACCCAAGGAGGATCTAATAGAGCATTAGAAGCTCCTTGTGCAGCCCTGAAGAATTTTCCTATGAACAGAATGAAATATCAAATATCTTGAGAAATAATGGCTACCCTAGGCGATTCATCGACAGCGTTAAAAATCAAGTGACAGAAGAAGAGACATCTGAGAGCTTCCAAAATATTTCATCTGAAAATAACCCTACCATTCGGTTGAGATATGTGTCTACTCCATACATAAAAGGCACCTCAGAGAGAATTAGTCGCATGCTGAAACCTTATAATATCCACGTTAGCAACAAACCAACCTATACCTTAAAAACAAATTTGTGTACCTTAAGAGATAAAAACCAATAACTGATGGAACAAATGTAATTTATGAAATACCATGCACCGACTGCGACGCAAAATACATTGGTCAAACAGGCAGATCATTGAAGCCGCGAATTCTAGAACACCAACGAGCTGTGAGAGTCAGAGATGATAATTCCTAAAGTTTCCGACAAACACAACTGGGACACACCTTCAATTTTCAAGGCGTTAACCAACTCGGTGAAAATAACAATGAAAAATCTCGACGAGTAATTAAATCCAGCTACTCTACCGTATCTCACAATTACATTAATCGGTACGACAAGCTCTCAGATGTTTATCTCTCTGTTGTTAGACAATTTTCATGATCACATCCCGCTTTCTTCAAATTAAAAACTTGTCATTTTTATATTGTTAAGGTGTGGTGAATCTTCGCGACTATACTATTACTTAATAGATCATATGATAAGGAATTTTTATATTTTTCTGTAGGTATGTAGGATGCAACTTCTACGTGTAAATATCCTCTGGCATTGACGCCTTTTCGCCTTTAAAAACGCTTTGCGTTTAGCATAACGAAAGCTTGGATCAGTAAAAAAAACTAAGTCTTGAAGATGTCAGCAAATTCTCCTAACAGTTGTCCATAACCACCAACCTACGTAGGATTATAAAGCGATTTCAATGCACCTCATGAAATGATCAGCTCGGCCAAAAAAAGTAATTTGTCTCTATATGGCATTTTGGTCGACGTCAACAATGGCTTTGGCAACGGGAATATTCGTCAGTTTCCCATTCTTTGTTTTAACGAGGCAGCTAACTTTTTTCATATGTACTATATGCTTAGTAGCAAAGATTCCTCCCCTTTCTAGTTTGTTCAAGCGTGAGAAGATGTACGGTGTCTAAACTTATTAAATTTCTACTCGCGTACCGTATCCATTTAAAATGAATCCATCTCGACTCGCAATATATCAAAAAGTTCTGTTAAGATATTAGGTCTTGAGATGGTTAAACTTGACAAAATCAAACCTCACACAACTGACAAAATTTACTCTAGCTCGTGCCTCATCTCCATGACCTGCCTTCGTTAATAGCATGCAACACCGTCGGCATCCCGGAGCTCTGTCAGGTCTGTTTACTCTTATTATTGCTCCTGGCAGCTTATTGATGTTGGGAGCGTCATTAGCCCTGGCTTTCTTGCCTGTTAGGGTCGTGAAAGCGACAGCTATGAGTCTGCCTGCAACTCTTTCTCTTATTTTTGTAGGGAAATTTATACATTTTATTACAGAAGGCTGTTGGTGTACTAGAGGGTGAGCTGAAATATACGTAGGCTGACTTTTGTCATGTGTATTTTTGTACAGAGGAAATAATGTATTTTAAAAAAGAGGACAATTATATACGGTGCTGGAAAAGAACATACTTTAATTCTTGCAAAGAAAGTCAACTGTTTCATACTGAAACAATATACAAATCTAGAATTCCATGTGACTCAAATGCATTTCACGTCCTACTGCCAGTAATAATTCGCTAATACAATAATCTAGTATCACATTAACTAAAATTTCCTACACACTTCCCTTATTAATACTTGAGCAATTGCTTCAGCGAAAAACGTTACCTTCCATGTGATATTTCAGTGGTCTCAGTGCATCAATTGCCGCTACATTAAATATCCGCGTTCACTGTCTGTAAGATAAAGGTGCGTTCCACTGGCCCTGAAATTAAGCCTTGGAGGCTTGAATTGTTTAAAACTTGCGACAGAAGCCTCTGTCGTTTCGACTCGTACTGCAATACTTAAAGCAACCCTATGAAGTTAAGCCGGCTGAAAATTCTTTTTTAATAAGCTAGACTGAGTTTTTGCAAGTTTCAAGATTAACCACTTAAGAGTCAACGCCTGAACGTCATTTCTACGGGTCGAAGTCAGAGCACCTGCTTAAAGTTTCAAACAAGTCGAGCCTTGAAGTCTTAATTTTGGCGCCCAATTGAACACGCCCTTACTCTCGTGACCAAAAAAGCCGCTTCTTCTTATTAACTACACTAGTGCGCGGTGCCGGAAATGGTTGCATGAAACTACGTCAGTTTCATGTGCCAATGCAGTTGTATTTTCTTTTACTGATGCAGATAGAACTCTTGTATGTTACATCAGCTCTTGGTGTCAAAACAACAGCATTTTCTTGTAGGCCACACGGCGCTACATTTAAATCCCATTTTCCTATAAACTACGCCAGCTGCTTGTCAAAAACAGCTCATGTTTCCCAACGACTACACCGACACAATCACATTTTCCCGTTCACTGCATCACGCTAGGAAACAGCCCTAGTTTCTACATAACTACGCCAGCTGCGGGGGCCAAAATCAGTCATGTCTTGTAAGGCAAAATAGCTGCTTTTGTCAAAAACAGCCTTTATTCTTGCCAATCAACGCCACGCTACCCTCGCAAAAATAACTACCTTCCCGTAATATGCAACATATACTCCAAAACAATTCGATTTTCCCTTTAAATATGCCTGCTGCCGGGAGCCAAGAAAAAGTCACATTTGCCTGTAAATAGTGCCAGCTGTCGGCGCCTAAAACAGGCGCACTTCCTTGCAACATTTCTCCTATGCCCCCTGTATAGCGGAACAACGGAGGTTGACTGGCTATGTCAAACACCGTTACTTCATCTGCATATTCTCGAGACCCACAAACTCTTTACGATCTTGCCCGTCTGTCCAGTATTCATGTACTCACGATCGCCATGTGCTTATTCGTGTTATTGATTAATATGGACGCCGTCTTTTGCACGTCATGAGTAACTGACACTCTGTTCGCCGTCGCACATAATGAGTTAACTCATGTTCAGTTTATCGTCAGACGGTATGAGCAATTGATGTTTTGTACATCGTGGCACGTCATGAAATAATGAAATTCTGCTTATCGTCTCACGTAATTTATTATGGATATTTCGACACTTCTCAGCTACTCTATATTGTTCAAGTTCAGTGCGTGTGAGGGATCTTATTTTAACATCGAAATGAATATCGATGCGTTTTTAAGATCCCTCACACGCAATGAACTTGAACATTATGGATATTTCGTTACTGATTGACATGTTCATATCGTGGCACGTATGTTTCACTGACATTCTATGCATCACCAGGTGATAAGTTATCGTCATGAGGCATAGACTTGATTGCTGTTATGCATATCTGTTGCGTATCGCCACACGTCGTGAAGGTCTCGTCTCTTTCATCCTCCGCAAGTCTGACACAAATTCTGGTTTATTACGCCACGGCCACCTTTCTCAAATTCAGTCGACTGCGCAACTGGATACGACATGGTGCAGGCTCGAACGTCATCTTGATGCGTATTTAAACTCGGTATCATAGACACAGTAGCATCAGCGACGTGCGAATTGCACATCCTCGCTTCTTCAGGTTGTGCATGTGAATGCATAGAGTGGCCTGAGTATTAAAAACCGTGTTCAAATGCATAAAATCGGGTTTATTACTCTTGTTTTGCTTTGCGCACATTTCTCATATTATTATAAATATTTTACGTTTTTTATTGACATTCAGGATACGGGACAATCATATACTATACTATACTATAGTACTATATCTCTACTGTGATTAAGGTTTGCTCCTATGTTTCACCCTAGTCAATAGTTACATCATCATCAGTTCCTTGTTTGTAAACTTCATCACATCGTCATAATCAATTTAAAATTTACCACAATGTTTCAATTTTTGCAACTAGTGTCATGGTCAACGTTCATATATTTGCAGACTTTATTACTGTTTGCTGTGGAGACGCGAAAACGAGGATATCTAAGCAACAGTACCGTGTGTGTGTGTGTCTGTGTGTGTGGGTCTGTACTGTCTGTCCGGAACTCAGGGTTATGCTTGGACACCTCGACTCATGCAGTGTTAGGTGTACTTTCGTCGTGTGAGGTTGTGCATACCACGAGCTGTGGGTTTCCACAATGACTTTAATTAGTCCCATTTTACCTAATACACCAATTACCAACAGCTACGTGGGATTAAATTTGTAAGCATTCTTCTCCAAAGCAGTTACTTCTGTTTATCTTCCCTAACTCTTATTTATTACGGACGTATTGAAATGGGGATTCATAAGCTATTTTTACTATGAGTCTGAAATTCTTCTTAGCGTTTGGCTCCTTACAGGTGACTAAAATTTACAGATTTGATTAGTTCTGCCACTAGCGCTAGTTACAATCCGTAACGGTCGCCTAAATTTGAAATCATCATCGTGCCAGGAGCAGTTAGCTTTTCTCTCCAAATAAATCTTAGTAATTATATAAAGAAATGAGACCTACATATGTTGAACTTCCAGAAGTAAAAGCCACATGTTGAAACTGATTTATTTAGTCTGTTGATGGATATATTACGCACAATTAACATAACCTTCCCGCTGTTCGCTACTGGCATGGTACAAGTTTCAGTGTCGTGTACTTCCCAGTTTGTCCATGCTGCTCTTATCCCAATACTTTTCATTATATACCTTCTGTGTCGTTCAAATTATTTATTAATCGCATAGTGTGTATTTTCCTTGCCATTGTTTTCTGAAAGAGGCTTCAATGCAGATCATACGCTGTCTTCATCACTTGTATTTATTCTTTCTTTCACTCCCGTTTGAAAGAGTTTCATGGTACATGTATTGTGTCGCCAAGCCTCAGCCCTCTCCCCTCACACCCCGAGCAATGGGTAGACGGACGTCTTTATGCATCACCTGTTCGGTATAACTGTTAATTCATTCGCATTGTGTCTATATAATGTCTGCGTTACTCAATACAATCATCCTTGTTCGTTTAGATTTGTTCATATGCATGTTTTATTGTTTCCCTTTCAAATCCACAACCCATGAACTCTTCAGCCAATGCCTGCTCTACGTGATTATGATAGGCGGAAGTAACCCTAGGGAAGACATCGTTCATCCGAAACTCCAGCCCAGACACCAACTTCACCCATAGCCTTGAGTCCTAAGATTATATAACAGATGCGCGTGATGCAGAACGTCTTCAACATATTTCCAGCGAAGCAGCCACCAATTGGTTCTCTTGGCTTTTAGCTACTAAAGCCTCATCGAAAAGAAAGTATTGCAGTAGAGGCTTCTGACCTCAGTTTTAACGTTCACAGGAATTGCGTAAAAAAAACTGTGGATGTAGCACCGTGCTTACCATGACATGTCTTTGGCGCGCTCTTAAGAGGTTTCATGTGTCACTCAAATAAGATTTTGAGTGGCATGAGGCTCTCGGACCAGGGCCACTTGCAAGGTCTGTATTCTTGGATGACCTCATCCGAAACGTTACGTTTGGTCTCTCTGTTTGACATCACTGCAACAATAAACAAACCGAACATTGGGATATAAGCGACCATAATGACGTCACCAAGAGAGGCCTAGAGTACGGCTTCGGCAGAAATCCAGTCTCACGGACAGCCCTCGTGTCGATGGCAGCGGTGTGCCGCAAAACTCCGTTCCTTCCTGGAACGTCTCATCTCAGGTAATTTTCCAGGAATTTGTCGGGCAAGTCGGTCAGTGAGTGAGTGCTGTGGCTTTTTTAAGCTTGTTTGGGTGGCAAAAATATCCCTAAGGGCCACTTGATCTTTATTATGCTGACACGCTCAAACTGATTTTACTTTTTGCATACTGAAACTCGGCATTTTTTCGCTTTATTGCCCAGAAGATGTTTCTTGACTGCTGGTCTTAAAAGTCATGGATGTACATACACACACATACATATTTTTTATATATTCATATATATATATAAAATAGCAGAAACCTCTGCATTGGCTGCTGGAGCTGCCGTCGTTTCTTTTTTGAAGAAAGAAACTGCGGCATCTTTCGAAAAAATTAAGAAATAAAGAGGTATCAGGTGATGCCCTCCATAACAATCATAATCATCACTATATATACTACAATACTGCTATAATCAGTGATGATGATAATTCTGTACCAAAAATGTAATCAGTAAGTAAATGAAGTTAATGATAATAATTATGAAAATAAGCTCACCGGACAAAAAAACTAGTGACCTATTACTAATAAGGTGACAGACCTCCGCTGCCGTCTTTCACGACTTGTTGAACGAAATTGCTTTGCATCAAGGATGAAATTGTCGCAAAACGTCAATGACGGCTCTCCTACTGTTTGTGAGCAGACTTTTCGTAGAGAACTTCATGCAATGAGCATATGGAGTCGTGTGGCTCATAAGCGACAAACGTCAACAGCGGCCCACAAAACCGATCGTCTGAAATGGGCCAGAGCACATGAACATTGGACTGCGTAGTGCTGGAGAATTGTCCTCTGGTCAGATGAATCACGATTCTGTCTCTATGTAAACCATGCCCGCCGTCGTCTTCACCGAAGACCACATGAAGCCTTCAACGAAGCCAGTGTGCAA
Source organism: Parhyale hawaiensis (assembly GCA_001587735.2). Classification (NCBI taxonomy): domain Eukaryota; kingdom Metazoa; phylum Arthropoda; class Malacostraca; order Amphipoda; family Hyalidae; genus Parhyale; species Parhyale hawaiensis. Next base: position 15,594,975 of record LQNS02276481.1, on the reverse strand, counting down.
GGGACGATACAGGCAGGAGGTAGGTCTGTCATGTTCTGGAGCTGTTGAAGTAAGTATCGAACTGAATTAGGAAGGCTGCACTGATATGTTACATGGCCAAGCTGTGTTATTTACACAGTATCTGCATCATGATCGAACTGTTCCTTTGCAAATCTTGGAGGACGATAACTGCCGTATACATCTTACTGGATCGGTCATGCATTATTTATCACCACTATTGTGAAATTGTGTGCCATCGCTACACTACACCCTCCGTTTTATATTGGCTCCTTTATATTACAGTTTCAGGTGATAATCCAATATGTGTTAATAATATTATTATGTTTATTTTTATCTCTCTTTGAGGAGATACAATACATCGAATAAGCTCTCCCTTTTACTCTTATTGTATAGAAAAAAAATTGTTTTGTAATATTTGTGTATGAAAAGCAGTCTCTAATAATTGAGTACAATAGTGCTTTGTTATAAATCAACTGACACACTCAAGCGACGCTTGGTTGGGATCACGGTTGTCTTTATATTTTGTGACCTTTGCACCGCTTCGATATCTAAAGCTACACCACGAAGGCCATCCATTAGGTTCTACAGTACGCAACTTGGCAGCTCAATTTATGTTGTGAATCTATTGCTCTACCTCGTATTATTTCTTAATATATTAAACAGGTCTGGAGATACCGTTACATGCGTTTTAGATATAGCATGTCTACACGCTATCATATTATTTTAATTTATTATTAAACATAACACAGCTTAGTAGGTCAATTATTTGCAGTAAGTACCTTCTGAGCAGCCTTGTACTGTTTAACTATAATTTAAAACAGCCAATCATATTTTATCTGCATCATTTCAACAAGTCGCCAAATTCATAACCTGCCTCAGCAGGTAATAGGTCATTTTTATTGAGAATCTTTCCTACAACCTCGTATTGAATCGAACAAACATTAGTAATTTTACTAAGTAAGTCACTCGATACCGTTAACAGCTTTGATCTGCAACATGTTCTCTTCTAGTGAATTTCAATTTATGATACTTTCATGACAAGACTTAATTGGCAGGTGAATTCCTTTTGAAAATCTCCCGGGCTACAATGTATTGCTTTAAATGGAATTTATTAAACTGGTCATGTGTTACTCTTACATCGGCTTCAGTGTGTAACTTTGTAAGTTTTACTAAATTACATCAGAAACTCTGTTTTCAGCTGAAATATGTAGTATGCTTACATTACATTAATTCCGTTATTGTCTGTGTGGATTGCATTATTTTTTCTATGACACTATATGATTATAATCCAACATCATTATGATGGTGAATATATTAAGTTTCTTCATTAATTTCTGTAGTGTATACTTTCTAATGGCACGTGCCTTAGTTATGTATTTATTACCACCACCAGGAATATTATGCTTTTGTCGGAGTTTATTTATCTCTCTGTCCCCTCAAGGAGATGGGCCATAGGCCATAGCGTTGAGTTAGTTTAAGTTCGCCCATCCTATGTTATGGGGAGTAGCGCCCCCAGGGGGAACCTGTAGGTTACTTTAGCCATCCTTCGGGAAGTCTTTCTTTCGTGCCCACTTTGTTACCTTCCCATCTCATACTCCTACTGATCTTTCTTCCTTCTGTGCTTCCTCTTCTTTCCCGACTTGCTGTTCCCATGCGCGTTGATCCTGTGTGGGAACACCTTCGTGCATGGGTTCCATTTCTTTATCGTCACACTATATGTCCCTTCTTCCTTCCTCTGTGATATCGCCTTTGTTGTGCAAACGGAGACTTAAACTTCTGATATAGCAATAATAATAATTTGTCTGTCTGTTAGTTTGTCTGTCTATCACATAACTCAAACCCTAACGGACGGATCTTTATAAAATCTATCGGGATTGTTAGGTGTGTTAAGAGCAGCAGCTGATTAACTTTTATTGCATTTTTCCCTTAATCATTTGTTTGTTTCTCTACTTGTTTTTATTAGCAGCTTAACTCAAACCGAATTGAATGGATCTTCATGAAATTTACGGCAATCGTTAGAAATGTTGAAGAGCACAAATGACAGATGTTGGTAATGATATGTTTTGTCCTTTTGACATTATATGTTTGTCATACTGTTTGTCAAAACACAACTGAAAAAGTTATGGACGGCTAGTCAAGAAAATTACAGGTACTGTTAGGATTGTTAAGAAGCAGATATATCCAAATTTTGATGATGATCAAGGGAACTCCAATTTGAATTTTTTGTTATCACTTCGTTGCTTAGCGGAGGAATGCACTTTCAGGATGCTTCACTAGCTACCTCCGCCAAGGAGGTTATGTTATCGTCGTGTTTGTCTGTCTGTCTATCACCAAGATAACTTAAAAAGTTATGAACAGATTTAGACGAAATTTACAGGGATTGTTTGGTATGTTAGGAGAAACAGATGATTAACTTTTGGTGAAGATATGTCCATCCGTTTGTTTGTTTGTCTGCCTCATTTTTTTCAATGCCATAACTCAAAAAGTTACAGATGGATTTTATGAAATTAACATGAGTTGTTAGGTATATAACAAAAAGTACATGACCAAATTTTGGTAATGATCCGTTCGATTGTTCGTTTGTCACTGTTTTAAATTTTATGCTTGTTAGCATAATAAATCACAAAATAATGAATGGATCTTTATGAAATTTATAGGGTTTGTTAGTAATATCAAAAAGACATAAATGATTAAATTTTGGTGCAGTTCGGTTTGTTCGTTTGTATGTTTGACTCATGTTTGTCATAGCTTTTGTTAGCAGTATAACTCAAAAAGCTATGACAGATCTGCAAGAAAATTGCACGAGTTTTTGATACTATCAAAAACACAAATGATTAGATTTTGTAGTTTATACAAAGAAAATTATAATTTCAGAGCAGCTTTGAATATTTTGCTACCGTTGCCTCGCTTGGCGGAGGTATGCACTCTCACAGTGCTCTTGTTCTATATATATTCAAAAAGTACTAAATTGCCTGGATAGGCGACTGGTGTAAAATTTTTGTTGGATTTTCTAATTTTCTCAACAACAAGAAAAAATTAATTTTCTGCAAGTCCAAGTTTATGTCAAATAGTAACGTGCGCGTCTCCCGTCGTATAAGCTGCGTCAGAGAGGGCAAAATCTGTATAACTTGATTTTGTTTAAGCATCAAATATCAAAAAAAGTGTTGGAATATTGTTGGCTTGGTTTTATACATATGTTGTGCGCGATCGAGCTGCACAAACGATCGATCGATCGTTCAAAGGCCTAACCTAATCAATGTCTTTCTTCATTTCCCTTATTTCTGAGTATATCGGGTAGGTTAGGGGAGGCAAAGCCTGTTTTTTTTCATTTGAAATTCCGGGCACCGTCAATTTTAGTCAATGGTGAGATGGGGTTAGGTTAGATTAGGTTAGGTTAGGTTGGATTAGGTAAGGTTGGGTTGGGTTAGGTAAGGTAAGGTAAGGTAAGGTTAGGTAAGGTAAGGTAAGGTTAGGTAAGGTTAGGCGTTTGATCGATCGATCGTTTGCGCAGCGCGATCGATCGATCGCGCGCAAGCCCGATCGATCGATCGCGCAAATCCATCGATCGCGCACAACATATATATATATGAGTGTAAGATACTTACAAAACGCTTGATACCATTGTGAATAATGCCATCTATTGGAACTTTGGTTTTTGATTTTACCTCCATCAACAAAATCTTGTTAAGGAAAATAAAAACAAGTAAGAAAATCCAAACTATGAAGTAGTCCTTGGTCTTCAAGCATACTTGTATAAAAGAAAGACTTTCACCATCCCTTAAAAATATATTTTTATACTATTTTTTTGCCCCTTCAACACCTAGCAACATCCTGACAGGGGGCTCATCCGTCCGCCCACGTGTTTTAAAAGGACCAAATACAGTACAAAGAGTCAAGTCAGAGACTCGAACTGAGGACCTACAAATGACCACGCCGCCTGCATTGGCATAGTGGTAGAGTGGGGACGTGGTTATCTCTTGGTTCCCAATTCGACTTCCAGACTAAACTATGTATCTATCCATAAAACATTTCTTTATATTTCATTATGTTATTTACTAACTAGGACTAAATAGTTCTTATCAACTGCATTTCTTTTGTAGACAGGGATCTGCCGAGATCGGTTACTGTGGACTGCTTCACGCCAGAGTGGATAAGTTCCGTTAGATGATACTAGTTCTGGTTTAGACGATTGCATTAGATCACGGCAGGTGTGGCTCTCTTCTGTTTGTTTAGACCATGTCGTGTTTTGCTAGGGCCGGTTTGCCATTAGGAATTAACTCTAAACGCTCGGGCGTTATAGGACGGGTAGCAAAACCAAAATAGACCATGCAGCAGCTCCCAGGAGACTCGAAACATTGCTTAGGTCGTGTCAGATTTTGCTAGGTGCAGTTTGTGTAGGTCGTGTCAGGCTTAGACATGCCGTGAGAACAAGTCGACCTGACAACTACCATTGATTCATCACACAACTCTTTTTACTTGCGTTCGACAGGTCGTTTGGTGAAGTGCCGCATCCTGATCGTCCTTCCTTAGCATTTGCAATGTTAATTTAATCCGTTACCAGCAGAAGGAATATTTGTTGCGTCTGTGATCGAGTGGTATTATTTCTCTTGGTCGTAGGGGCCATTATTGGTACGAGTGGGTTGCGTGTCGGTGTATGCATCCCAGGGGAACATGTATCATACCATGTCCGACTTCCAGAATTATTTAGTGACAATAACAAATATTTGTAAACTTCAGTGATTTCTGTTTCTTTTGCCCTTGAGTAGGCAAGCAAAGAAATTTGAACATGTTCCTTATTACGTGAATAGCTATCAGAATGCATATTCGGATTATAGTAATAATATCAGCGCTCTAAAATTACGGCAACTGAAAAAGTCCCGGTTGGAAAAAAGCCCTGCGAGTTTCTTGAAATTATATTTCGGAGCTTAACTGTGTTATTTTGAAGTACTAGTAGTCCAAGTAAACAAAACTGCATTGTGCTAAGCTAAATTTCACCTACTATTTGTTTTTGCAAACTTTGGTTGCAACAGCCCCTAATATAGGTTACTTGAGGTGAGGTAAGATTAGTTTATTTTTTGGTTAGGTGAGGTTAGGTTAGAATGAATTAAGTTAGAGGGGGTTAGGCAAAGTTAGGACAGAAAAGGTTGGCTTTGGTTTGGTGTGGTTAGGATAGGCTAGGTTAGGTTCGATTAGAAATAACACCTAAACTAATTTACTACGTTAGGTTTGGTTAGGTTAGGTGAAGCTAGACTCAGTTAGGCTAAGCTATGATTGGTTAGGTTAAAGGTAGGTTGGAGAAATATTAGGTTCGATTCGGTTGGTTAGGTTAGGCTAGGTTAGGTTAGGCTAGGTTAGGTTAGGCTAGGTTAGGTTACGTTCGATAAAGAGAAGTTAGACTAGGCTAGGCTGGACTAGAATTGGTTAGGTTAGGTAGGCTTAGTAAAACTTAATTTATTTTGATACAACTTACTTTAAAAGAACTTAAGAATGTAGTAGTTAATTTAGATGAGGTGATAGGCGGTGGATTTTAATCTAGGGCTTTTTTATGGCGGGGAAATTTATCTTCCGGGGTTTTTTCTTATACCCAAAAATTATAACCCTCAATTAATAAAAAAGTAAGCATTGTGCTCTTTCCTTCTCTGAACAGTGTAAACCAGTGGTTCCCAAAGTTCAGTTTTCTACGGGCCCCCTAGGCGAAATTGCCCTGAAATACACGGATCCCCCGCCATTAAAGTGGCATCAACTTAGTATATTACGTGCCGAATGAGTATTGAAGTGTCCATGGTTTCCAGGCTAGTGCTTTTCAGCTGATTTACTACTGCCGAGCTGACGGTAGTAGTAAATGCATTATAGATTAACCCGCGAAGTTAATTATAGCCCTCGAGGCTTCACTTGTCGGTAGTTCTAGACAGGTGCGCTGGCTTTGATCCGCTGAAACAAATTTCAGGCGTTAACCCTAAATTGATTAATAATGAGACTCTGAAAACTCAATTCTTCTCTAGGCAATGAAGTTTTCATCCTTTCAACGTTATGTTTGCTTTTAACATCTGGCACGTGACCCCAATTAAGTAACGATGCCAACGCTCGTTTCTGACTATTCAGACGATCAAGCTTTTGCAGGCTACGCGTAACTCAACTTGAGTAATCAGTCGATTGCACCTCAAACATTCTTCAAATAGTCCTTTCTGCACAAGGTTTATCGACACAATAGTTGATATCTTGTCAAATCATGACAACTTCACTGAAGTATTTTATTTCCCTCATGAGGTTTGCTTTTACTAACGTGCTCGTGCTTTATTGTGGCAGTGAAAAGGGGAACATGTCCATCATGCTTGCCTCTAATCCGGATTAAAATCTCTTTGACGACTTCGTCCCATGCATCCTATATCTCCTCTTCAAGTAACTGTTTGTCACAGTTCTTTCTGCACCTCCCTCCTGCATGCAATGACTTAGGGGCTGCAGCCGCCATATGTTCAAGTGCATCTCGAGAGCCTAAGTTTCTGTTGTGCATGCCCAAGCAACGTGCCTGCGAGGGGGCTATGCCTCGCACTCGGTCGTAAAAATCCCATAGCTTCAGAATTCCCATGAATATTTCTCTGCTGACTGCACGGACCAAGGCAAGGTATGTTATAACGCATTTATGGCCAACTGAACAAGGCCCGTTATAATTGCACTTACTCGATAATTTTACGCTCGTCCAAAGTAATGCAAAGACGAGTATTACGCCATACCGCCGACGTTAAACCATCTTGAGTTAGCACACTTATTCTTTGTGCATCCTTAAATGCTTTTCTGTTTATAGGCTCTTTAGACTCCATTGCTTCGTAATGACGTTATGGTTAGACGGTTTTGTGCCTTTTAGATTAGCGTTAACTCAGCATGAATTTAAGTGCAGAGGTATTTAACATAGCACTTTTATATGGATAAGTTGTATTTTAGGGGTAACTCATTATGGATTTGAGAGCACAGGTATTTAACGCAACGCTTTTATACAGATAAATGGTACTTTAGTGAAACTCATTACAGATTTGAGTGTACATGTATACATACATATGCGTTTAACGTAGGTAGCTCATTATACGAACTACTTGTACGGTAGAGGTTACTCAGTACGAATTTGAGTGCACAGCTATCGAACGTATAGAGCTTTTATACAGACAGTTTGTACTTCAGTGGCGACTCAGTATCGGTTTGAGGACGTACTGTTTAGCGGTAGTAGCAATTCAGTGTAAATTTGGGCACACAGGCATACATTTGACGCAGCACCTAATTTGTGTGGATAATTGGTACTTAAATAGTAACTCAGCAGGGATTTTTGGTTGTATTAGAAGTTAACGTGGTACTCACATATGGAAAGTAGTATCTTGGTATCCGCTGATGTTTAGCTGTGAAATAGCTGAGAAAAGATAGAATGCTAGACTGCCTTTGTCCCAAAACCAGCATGCCTCGGCGTGCCCTGTGGATGCCAAGGCAGATATTAAAAATCAGTGCATGCTAAGGTTTGAAGGTTTTGGGACAGCTACACTCTTTACTTTTTTGTTGTAGAAGGACCAAATAAATCTTTATCTGTTAATAAAAATGTTATACGAAATATCTTTATGAAGGACCCAAAGAGTTATGAGTATAATATAAGACTATAGGCAATGATACGACTTGCAATGATCGTTCGTAATTAAGAATAAAATTAGCAGATAGCCGGCAGCAGACAGACCAAGACCCATTCCTAGAGAGCTGCCGGGACTTACGCCTCGGCTTTCCGAGACTTACGCCCCAGCTTTCCGAGACTTACGCCCCAGCCTTCCGAGACTTACGCCCCAGCTTTCCGAGACTTACGCCCCAGCTTTCCGAGACTCACGCCCCAGCTTTCCGAGACTTACGCCCCAGCTTTCCGAATTATTGCCATTATGAGAGTAGCATTTAGATGTCCCAGGAAAAAAAAACAGCGAAAGAAATTATCTTACAAACACAATTTATTGCTGCGGATCCGCGGGGTTTGGAGTCGTTAAGTTAGTTAGGGTGGGAAAGAAGAGATTGTGGATTAACGTGGCCTCCGAAGCTTTGGCTGTGCAGAGTTTGCGACACCTGGAGGAGATGTTCATAGCTGTGGAAGGTGTCTCACCCAATGTTTATCAAGACGATTTTTAAAAGCGTTGATTGTCTCTGCACCACCAACTTTGGTGAGGAGTCTCTTCCAGATGCTCGCTATGAAATACAAAAAGAACTGCTGGCTTAAGGTGGAAGGACTGTGGCTCTATACCTTTTTTATCAAGCTGCCCTATCAATTTACCGAAATTCTTAGTTATAGGTTATCTGATTTAACTGATTTTTATATAGTTTTACTATATTTAATTTCAGGTGTTCCTTATATAGACTCCTTCACTTGATTCACGAGTATATTAATCGAACGAATATTTTAAAAAATACTGCATTAAACGAGACGACGAAGGAGAGAGTTCCTAGATGTAAGTCCCATTTTTTAAGATTGCCTATACAAGTTTATTCCAATTAATAGTATTCTGAAACGCTTTACTTTTCTACATATATTACATTTACATGAAGTCCGCACTTTACAGGCTTTGCTATGGAAAAAACTATATTATGTTGAGGTATTTATTGTAGGTAAGGACCTGGATTTTGCAGAGATTATAGAGATCTTTAACTTTTTGCATCTTCTTGTTGCGAAATAAAAGCAGAGTTGTATTAGCAACAAATTAGGACCTTATGTCGTGTGTCCATGACCTCCGGTGAGAGTTTGGAGCTCAGTGCCTGACAGTCCGATATTGGGGGAGATTGTGCGTTGTTGCGAGCTGTGGATTTCCGTGAGGACTCAGTATAGTTTCTGGATTACCAGTATTATATCAACATTATCGCGCCGAGCGGTCCGGGTTCGATCTCTTTAAATAGTGCTATTTCTCCGAGACTCGTATTGATGAGTCGTGCAGGGCAAATATATATCTAGATGATGCTAAGTTTTTCCCTCATTGCTGCTCTGAAACCATAAAATCCTGTTCCTGAATTCCAAAATCCTCTATCTGAAAACCAAAATTCCTTTCTCTGAAACCCTAAAACCCTCCATCTGATACCCTAAATCTTCCGTCTGAAATCCAACAATGCTCCCTCTATACTCCCTAAAATAATCTGTCTGAAGCGCTAAATTCTTCCCTGTAAAATTTTAAAATCCTCCCGTAGAAGCCCCAAAATCCTACCTCTGAAAACCTAAAATTCTTTTCCTGAAACCCCAATGTCCTCTTACTGAAGCTCTAAAATCATCCCTCTGAAATACTAATATCCTCTCTCTGAGTCCCTAAAAAAAATCCTCAGAAATCGTAAAAGTCTCCCTCTGAAACCCTAAAATCCTCCCTTTGATACCTTATAGCTTTCTATATTTCTCTCGGGGGAGAACCTCTCCGATAAAGGCACACGGATCAACTTTGAGGAACGTCAGACGAACTGCTGTCCTAAAATTAGTGCGGTTTACCACCCCTTGGCCTGCCCAGTACACGTCAGAAGTGGTGGTTTGGGACACCAGCGAACCTTATTCTGCTCGGTGCAGGAGATCCAGGCTGCACAATCAGCGGCATGGACATTTCTGGTGATGCCGGAGAGGACGAGGGGGGCTAGCTTTTTGGTCCGAGAGGCTAGTCCCAAAATCAACGCGCTTTCCCGTGCACTGCTTTGGAAGATCTGCCTCGGTATGCTAATGCAGCACAAAACTATCTGCTATGTGCTGCGCTAGCCTGCCAAGGGCAGCATTTTCTATGGGTACGCGGAAAGCATACTGGTTTTTGGATCACACTTGTCTCAGGGTTGATGGCACGTGCATGTCTCAGAAGCTCCCCTCTAAGACTTAATCTAAAAAAAGCATTAATTTACTAAGCTCGGAAAAATAGATTGAACATATATTGAACTTCTTAAAACTTCAACCCTTTAAATTCATTGAGATTTTTTCCCCAAAGCATGCATCCTGTTGTAGCAGGGTTGACTGTCTAGCGCCCAAAAATCTAAACGCCACCTGCTATTTCTCATACCTTAGCACCAGCCAATTTTTACTGGTAAAATCTTTTATGCATACAAAAATTTGCTGTCACACCCGAAAAACACAATAAAATGTTCACTGCACTTTATTTTCATTTGTAGCATAAGTGCAATACGGATAGCCCACCACATTTGCACCGCAGACGAGGCAACAGTGAAGCATCGCTCCTGTTTGCAGCATCCACTGAGATAGCACCGTCAGCCTATGAAGTTTTCAGCCCTCCATTAATTGTATATGCCTGACTGGATGCAATGCAAATGTGTTTGTGGACGCAGCACAGACAAAGCTTCCGTAAATCTTTTGTTGTCTCTAGCGTCGCTCGAGCAGAAAATGCCTCATGTACAATCAACAAATGCAACAGTTCACTTGGTAAAAACTTCTAATTAAGTGCCTAGTACTTTCATTGGCTGGTTTGTATTTTATTGGCGAGCAGTCAACCGAAAATTCCACTGATTTTTGAGAATGAAGTAATTATTTGTCTCCATTTTTATTTTTCCCTTAACTGTTTAGTACTGTGCACCAGAGGCCGCACAACGGTATTTACTCCCGTTAGTAATGTGGAGCTCATGCAAGAATTTGTCCCTTATTTTAAGGGTATAACGGGTGGCAGAGTGCTGCACGTGCACGCTTGAGATCCGGTGTTCATATCCTCGCCAAAGAAGTAAGTTCTGCGGTGGCCAGTATCGCATCATTGGTATTTATGACGTTCACACTACACTGTTCGACTGACTTAACCAGACATGGGGACGGTCTGGGAGGTTTCGCTTGACACATGAGCCTTTCGTGACTGACACCACAGCTCTGACAATCTGAGATCATCTGCAGCCATGCGCTTTTCTGAGGCACCGCCGATGAACCAATGCATGCAGTTTCCCAGCTTAGTACCGTCACGTTATTCTTACTCTTTCTCTACCTTTGCACGCTGCTAAGATATGTATAGCGTTTAAGTGCTGCAAATAGTACTGGTGATGAATGAACAGTACTGAGCCTCCAAGCCATGGTATGCATTCTCTAGAAACTCTCAGTTCTTTCGCTTCAAATACATGCCAGTATAAAACACTAAGGGCAAGGTGCTTAGCATGTAAGTAGTACCAAGCTACAAGGGTGATTAGATTATGCCACAGATATACGTATCAGGATCAGTATTTTTCATTGGCCCCTCGTATGTTTTGTAGAAAAAGGCAAAGATGAGGAAAATTTAAGATTTCGAACGTAAATTTTGGGTGTAATTTGTTACATAAGATGTCCTAAAGACAACACGCTGTCGTGTGCAACTACCCGAGATATATACATCCCGTGCAGGTAGTCTCAGTCGACAGCCATAAACCTTCTACTGCAGTCTGGGCGCACTACTTTCTCAGTGCATATCAATGCTACAGATAGTAGGTTCTGCTGTGCATCCGATGTAAGGCAACTATTGGGATGACCGCACAGACTTAACCTAGCGGTTAAAAATGTAACAGATAGTATGTTCCGCTGCTCAAAGAGTGCTTGACCTCGACCGTGAGAACCCAAATTTTTATTATGCCGCTTATAAATGGTTAATGCTATAGTTCGCCTTGTTCATAGGTGTGTGACAAACATGATGATCCCAAAAGTCCGTATATTGCGGATAGTAGTCAATAAGGTGTGGCCTCAAGTTCATACTTGGTATGACAGCGATGATGATGATGATGATGATGACCCCGGAATACCTGGGCATGAGGCGAAGGAAGGTGGAGTACCTAAGGGCTGTAATGACGGAGTAGAATAGGGCGTAATTAGATCATTAAGAGCGCGGGGTACAAACGACCTGCAAATGGACCTGGTGAGATGCCACCTACGGTGCCAGGGTGTGCGCTTGGTGGTGACGCTACCTCTTTGTGTCCCTGTTGCTTGCTTACCTCCAGCCCTCTATATAGTAGATACTTTCCTTAGTGAATTAAGTCGTGCAAACTTAAATTTATCGCTCATAGGAAACTTTAAATTGATAAGTTAATAACTCGAACACTTGTATCAGCTTGCAGCATTGTATCTTGCTTACTAAAAATCGTATCTTTTTACAGTCTGAGCAATGCTTATTTTACCTCCAGCTCTTAAATTAGAACGTATTTTTCCTAGTGAATTAAAGCGTGCAAGCTTGAATTTATCACTGACATGATACTTTAATATTATAAGTTAACAACGTCTCGAACACTTGCGTTAATTCCGCATTGTTTACATTTCCCAGCAAAATAAGAATCTTATCTCTTTGTTACCTCAGCGGTACATATCTTGCTTGCCACTCTAAACATAGTAGATATTTTCCCTAGTAAACTCTATAGTGCAACCCAAAATTAATAGGTTATAAGAAAATTTGCCCACATGAATTAACAAGGTGTTGTCCACATCAGCTTTGCGTTATATTTTTCACGAAAAAAATATATATCTCCTCATTTGGGAACATGCTCAGTTTGTCCAGGTTTTTCAAATACTTTGTGCAGTTACGGGAGCAGAACTACAGACGCAAGTGCAATAGCATAGGAACTAAAGTTTTGTATCTTCCTCATGAATTTAGTAATTTACTCAAAGAAATTCGCTCTAACAGTTAACTTTTAAAATGTAAATCTATTTCAACTTCTGTTTAGAGTTACCTCGTGAAAGGCAAATACAACCTTACCGGTATCGACATTTTTATGTTGGTAGCCACATTTTCATTTGTAGTTATGCAGACTCGAAAGTTATTACAACTCTTGATGATCTTATGTTTATTAATTAAGTTCGGTATAGTGTACCAAGGAAACTTAAACAGTGATTTCGGTACTTCCTCGCGGGACTATCAATCAATTTTACGTTCGCTTAATGCGCGACACTTTCGAGAATTCGGCTCATTACCTCCAGCTCCCAACGTAGTATATATATGTACTACAATACCCGTCCGAAAAGTTTGTCTCACCCGGTAGAAATGTACGTATAATGAAACCAGTCATACTTAATTGTTTATTAGATTACTTTTGTTTAATGAATTAACAGACATCATCAAGATCTTAGTTTTATTGACCCAAGCTTTCATTTTGCTCAACGCAAAACGTTTTCAATATAACTGAAGTATAACGTAGCTTATAAATTGACTTTGCTTACAGGCTGCGTGTTGAATATTCGTTAGAGAAGCAAAGAATCTGTTGACAGTGAGCCGTATGGGCCGCTCCTTGACAGGCAGGAGAGGACGGCCGAGTAGCGTGTTGTCTATAACCAGCTAAATAACACCTGCTTTAGTGCGAAAACGTTTTGCGTTGAGCAAAACGAAAGCTTGGGTCAAAAAAACTAAGATCTTGATGATGTCTGTTAATTCATTAAACAATGATGGTCCAAGACGTCCAATCTTCCAGGAAATAGATTACTTTTGCATTGATTACAGCTTTCAATCTCTTAGGCATAAATTCTAAAATATTTTGTAAACAATTTAAACGAACACTTATCCAAAGTACGAGCAAACGTTGGGAAATATTTTTCAACGAAAAAGGAAGAGGTGTTGGGACTCGCAGCTCCCTCCCAATTGGTCTCACAGTAAATTTTTAGTAGGGTTTAGATAAGGAGACTGTAGAGCCCATTCCATATAAGAAAATAATCTCTTGGGATCCCTAAGCCAATCTTGCACTACAGGAGAGCGGTGGATACGAGCCTGTTCATCTTGAAAAATATCGAAACCGTTAGAAAAACAAAAATTCATAGACGATCGTATTTGGTCACCAAGGATGTTCAGATAATCCTGAGCATAAACTACACCATGCCTTGACTGCCCATTGGAATTGAGGCTTTCACAAGTGGGCCTGGACTGTCCTGGATGAAGTAATTCTAATAATCTCAGATTTCAAACGAAGTGTGATGTAGAGCAGGAAAACCAAATTCATCATTATGCATCATCAGTGGCGTTTAATATCATACCTTGGGACTCGAAGAATATTTTAAAGTTCACCATAATTTGTAGGAATAATATGTTATAGGTAAAGGAGCAAATATGTACATACTACGTGTGAAGTACTTTTATATAGGCATCCCGTACAATTGAGTTTTTTCCATCGACGGACTGTAAGCAATAACCCTAGAATTTATATTGGTAGAGTTTTTCAATAGCCTCAAGTAAAAGATGTCAAGAAAACCCAGTAATACTGAGGAACTGACTTAAAACCGCAGTAATATCACAAATCGAAAGCATATAGGTAGCCACGACCTAAAAATGTACGATTAACCATAAGGTAAAGATACCAGGACAATTGTGAAATGATCTTAAAGCATGACATTTTAGTACTGACACAAGCCTTCACTACTGAAACAAACCATCACAAGCAGCACATCGTGGCCGTCAATATTATTTCACACGAGTGCCTAGGTATGTTGCGCCTCTTGATGGTTGCCTGCATTAGTCACACCATGGGGGCTGCCTATGTTGTATCACTTCATGGTTGAGTATGTTACATCACTTCGTGGCTAGCAATGTTATATTACTTCATGGCTGCCTATATTACAGCCCTCCATGGCTGCATATGTTGCATCCTTCATGGCTACCAATGCTACATCACGTCCTAGCTGCCAGCTGCTCCAACTCACCCTTCAGCTCTGCTGTCTGCTCATATTTTTTATCGCGTAGCACATATACCAAATAATATTCATTAACACCTGTGTTATCTGCTTATTTAGCATTTCATTACAAATCTGAGTGCACACCAAATTTAGGAACCTCTGCTCTGCAACATGACTGTTTATTTGACGATAGTGAAATCATTTTAGTTTACTGCAAAAACCAAACGATGTCATTGAAATTGATGTACGGTATTACACTTCAGGCATATATCTATCTATATTATGCTAAAAGTCTGTGAACCTTGTTTACTTATGTCATGTTTATTTACTTGTGTCTTGTTTGACACAGCTTTTTCGCTTTTAGACGGGAAGAAATTCGAGGGATGAAGATTCAGTTCGATTAGATACATAGGCCTCAGTAGACTGAGTGTATCTATGATACGGAATTTAAACCTGACCTCACCTACAAGTACGGGCACGCCGGAAATATAACTGAAATATAATGTAGCTTATAAATTACCTTTGCTTACAGCCTGGGTGTTGAATATTCGTGAAAGAAGCAAAGAATCTGTTGATAGTGAGCCGTATGGGCCGCTCCTTGACGGGCAGGAGAGGACGGCCCAATAGCGTGTGCTCCATGACCAGCTAAATACCTGCTTTAGTGCGAAAGCACAGACGATCGTGATGACGACCCAACGGGTCACGCGTGTCGTCTAATATTATACTAAAAGCCTGTGAACCGCGCTTGTTTGCTTGTTTATTTACTTGTGTCTTGTTTGACACAGCTTCTTTGCTTTTAGATGGGAAGAAATTCGAGGAATGAAGATTAAATTCAGTTAGATTCCTAAGCGGCAGTCGGCTGACTGTATCTGTGATACAGAATTTAAACCTGTTCTGGCCTTCAAGAACAGGCACGCCGGAAATATAACTGAAATACGTAACATCTATATTATAATTCTGCTTGAGGCTCCATCCGTAAGTCCATACGTGTGTCTGCACGTTACGTTTCTTCAATACTAGCCAAGGAGCTTGGCATTAGCCGAGGAGCTCCTTGCTAGCAGCTCTGATTTTCGCAGGAAGGAAGTTCAACCATAGCTATATCTTCTTGCGCTTGCTGTTTAAAATATTCTCAGTCAGTTTCAATGGAAAGACGTGAAGTTCATTTTATGCATATCACACATACCATACCGATCTTCATATCTTGTATATTTACTTTACTGGGGTCGCATAACGATCCAAGTATGGGAAATTCCTTAAAGCCCCTACACACGCTCAAGTAAACTTGACAAGTATGCTTGTGCAAGTGACTTGTACAAGCAAACATGAGCGTGTGTATGACCAGACTTGCGCAAGTATTAGACTTGCACAGTGACTTAAGGCTTGATTGAATTTGAACCATGTCCTCAAGCGCAAGTCTGACTTGTGCAAGTCTACCGTAGCGTGTGTACCGAACCCGCGCACTTGATATCAAGCTTCGGTTGCAAGTTCGGCTAGTTCTGCACAAACTACTTTATACTGGTAGTAGTGGTAATAGTACTTCAAGTTTTATTAGGGATTTAGAAGTACGGTTGGCTATTTAATTTTAAATGACGACATCTGCCAGTCATGGAGCAATCAGCGTTACTCATTCATAAATTTATAGTGGATCCTCGACGATTATTTATTATTTTTTTTTCAGAACCTAGCTGTCTCTTCAATCTGGCAACACTCGTAGCAATCACGGCCAGTAGTTACGTAGCCTTCGCAAAGTGAAGAGTCGTGTTGTTAAAAATGGCGCATTCAATAGGAAACTTGTGCAAGTACACTTGTGCGTGTGTAGGCAAAGGGCAATATCCCAATACTTGATCAAATACTTGCGCAAGCATACTTGTCAAATTTGCATCAGCGTGTGTTGCCGCCTTTAACAAGAACGTTGTTTGGCACGTTGTAATCTTCGTATTTCCTAATTTTTGCGCTTTTTAATTTTTGCCCTTCAGTTGTACGACACATGTCTCAGAAAATATTGAAGAACAATGCTTTGGCCTTGGCTTCGACTCCCTGGAATTTCTGTGAATTTCTGACGTCTAACTCTCTTCAATCCAGCTTTTCAGTTATTACACAAGATGATCAAGTTTTGCTAGGCTGCAGCTTAAATTTCTTCTTAAGTTTACGAACTTGACAATTTCGAACCATATTAGTAAACTTCTCCAGGCTTCTTTTTGTTGGGCAAAGCTTTCAGCGCTGTTTAAATTAGGGACTTCTTCAATACGAAAATCTTCAAATGCTGCGAAGCAATGACATTACTCTGGGTATAGAAGGTACGCCTTTCAAATTTTACCGAGGAAGGTACATAAACTCTAGTTAATAGGAAACATTGGACAAACGCCGTATATAGATAAAAAAATGCCAATTAAAAGAAATTAATTTGCTAATACAGTCCAAAGTTTTGTTAAATGCTTTGGTATTTTGACAGATTCCTGATGTATCTACGCTTTCTTTTTCAGCTTCTCTGTCGTCGCACAAAGTTATTGTAGTTCCAGTCGACTGGAGCTATGTTCTACAGGCTAACTAGAGTTGCATCCACAGAGCCGCAAACTCCTACCAAGCAACGCTCTCTTCGCAGAATGGAAGATTGACAGGCAAAATAAAAAAGATACAAACGGATAATGGCCAAAATTTGTTCAACAACTGTTCTTCGTCGCATTCCTCACAGTTTCTGCTAATTTGATGAAGAGTCGCCCAAAACAATTGAGTGATGTAGCCAAAGGACGAGCAGACAAGCGGATAGCAAGTAAACGGGCTGGCGGAGGGCCACCAAAAGGTAATCATGTTTCTAAAAGCAATTGGCACAGTTCCTGTACGTTTCATGGGAATCCTTCGATAACGTTGTGCGTTCCGTTGCTGAGAGACAGACAGACAAACATTTCCTTAATGACGGAGCCCATGAAAAGAAAACTGGAAAAGAGCAACAGGAAATATGGCTTGCTAAACATGACTTGTTCATAAATGAAATTGGTTGAATTTGCTTTAGTTTTTGCTGTACGTTTATTTCGCAGCTATACATAATAAGAAAGAACAGTAATTGATATTTGTGGAATATCAATGTGTTTCGCCATTAAAAGCTCAAGAAAAGAGGGGAGAAAAATTAATATTTGTGTGACATTAGAAGCAAGTGCAAACTTAGTAACAGTCATGAAAGAATGAACTAACTAGATTTGTTGCACAATTGCACAACTATTTCGAGATAAAATGAGAATGCTTGGCAGCAGATAGGTTTACTATTTCCATATATAAAAAAAGTGAACACAAATTTACAAGCTCGACAGATCACATGACATATTGCACACATCCAAGGTACAATGGCGTAATGAGAATTAGTAACAAGAAAGTACAGGGATACTGAATTTTAGTTTTCAGAAATCAAAATATAACTCTTACACTGAATAGTTTAAGCCTCAATCTCCTCAAGAATGACGTTTACCAGAATAAGAAGCAAGGGACGTATAGTATTTCCATAGATATGCGGAGCCCGTGAAGGAGTGTGTTCCTACAGAGGATAAACAAAAATTCCAAATAAATAAGAATAGAATGAATCCCATCATTAGAAATAGGTATGGAAGTGCAAGGAAGTAAAACGGGACTAACGGGAAGACGTTCAGAGGACTTAATTACGTCTAAATTCTAAGGTAATGTATTAGTTTCCCTTGGGCAGTGACCCATGTGTATCATAGACGAGGTACGTGCGTTTTTTTAAGTAGTGTGTGTTTGGTAGGCAAAGTGTGTCAGAGTAGACAATATGTGTTGTAGCCGACCCAATGCAGTATAAGGGGAGCA
Organism: Parhyale hawaiensis; assembly: GCA_001587735.2. Classification (NCBI taxonomy): domain Eukaryota; kingdom Metazoa; phylum Arthropoda; class Malacostraca; order Amphipoda; family Hyalidae; genus Parhyale; species Parhyale hawaiensis. The sequence continues at coordinate 15,576,587 of LQNS02276481.1, read as the reverse complement.
TGTTATAGAAGATGAGATGCATTAAGTCCGATGCTCACGTGCGACTTAATCCGGCATTGTCTGCTGAATTCAATTGTGTTGCCGTGACTGTGACGATAGTCTGATCATAGACTACACTTCATCAAACTACATGAGGTCTGAGGAATGACATATTTCACTAAATCGCGAAAAACAGATCTATAAAATTTTTAAAATTTTTCTGAAATTAAAACTCCTCAGTACTTGGCCAGATAATAGAAAGTTTACCGTTGGCATTGACTATAGTGTCAAAATTGTTACCACTGGCAGTTGCTATAGTGTAAAACTTGTAACAATTTGAAACTACGACGGTGTTTCGGGGCAGCTTAACAGTGTGAAAGATGAAGCCATGGCTGTGGCAGGGTAACTGAATTAATCGAGTTGGCTCTATGCTGATAACACCGACAAAAGTTATAATTGACCACCCGACATCGATGTAGATGCGGCTTCTCAAGAGTCGTAGGTCAAACAAGGTGCGTTATAGGTTTAAATTAAATAGTGTATAGTGTCATACAGTTGAATATGTTCGCTGCACTATAGGAAAGGAAAATATAACAATAGAGAGCCGTGGAATTTCCATGGGTCCCGTTAGTACCGTATAAATTGACTTTGTTTACAGCCTGGGTGTTGAATATTCGTTAGAGAAGCCATGAATCTGTTGATAGTGAGCCGTATGGGCAGCTCCTTGACGGGTAGGAAAGGACGGGCGAATAGCGTGTGGACTATGACCAGCTAAATAACACCTGCTTTATTGCGAAAGCAAAAACGATCATGATGACGACCCAACGAGTCACGGGCCGTCTAGCATGAATTTAAAACTAATACAAGGTTTAGAAATAGGTACACGCTGGCTTTACCAATCATTACTGAATGCAAAACAGTTGAGTAAATTATCCTAAGCGAAGTATCAAAAAAGTAATGGAGCAACATAATTATGGAAGCATGTCTGCCGTATCGCGCAGTTAGGTTAACCTACGAACTGCCATCCTTGCCAGTTCCTATTCCTGTGCGCGCTAAATCTCCATGATCTCTACTACGTCGTAAGATTTTATATCGTTGCTGCACAATGTTGTCGATCCTAATCCCGGTGATGTGAAGCATCCCCACATCATGTCACTTCCCCCCAGAAGCGCTATCGTCGTTCACGACACCTTTGCGTTCACGTAAGCTTTCTTGCGAGCGCCACCACTAAAATAAACACTACCTAAGCTAACCTAACACAGCCTAACCTAACCTACCCTTACCTAACCTCCTTACCTATATTTCTAACCTAACCTAACCTTACGTAACCTAATTCAACTTAACCCAACCTAACCTTTCTAACCTTACCTAGCCTTACCTAACCTTAACTAACGTTACCTAACCTTACCTAACCTTGCCTAACGTAACCTAACTTAATCAGCGATACAGCGAGCAGCGCGGAGCGCCAACTTGAACGCCACTCACACGCACATGATCTGCGTACACAAACACGCACACAAAGTGTCGTGAACGACGATAGTGCCCCCCGGAAGCCCGAAGTGTTTGAGCGCTGTGTGAAGGATCCACACTCCACAGCTTACTGGGCTTCCCATCTTACTCTAACTCGACAACTTTTCTGGAACAAGGAGAACTTCGATTCAGTGGACCACAGAATGTGTATCTGCTGCTCTGCAGGTAGTTCAGTCTATGTGGTGCTTGGGAAACTGAATCGGTTTCCTTCGATTTTCCTTACTGGCCAAAGGTTTCTTGGATGCGGGGCAAACCGTAAAGCCTTTTTCTTGAGCTCTCGGGCCATGGTTCGAGGAGAAATTTTTTAGGACCTTTGTTGAAGGCGCTAGTCAGCTGCTGAACACTTTTCACCATGTTTACTTTCGTTAATCATCTCAGAGGGTGCCTATCGCGAGTATATAGAATTTTAGCTGTCACTATTAACACCGAGTATGACTGCAATTCACGTTTCTTTTCCATTGAATAATTGTTTTGTGCAGTTCCTATATGACCTATGGTAGTCATTTCAACCCTTCTCTGGCGAATTTTTCAGCCCGGTCTCACCCTATAACTTGTCTCACGTCATAGACAGATATTTACTTATTTTGAAGGCTTTTTGCCAGTGAGATTATTTTTGTCGGAGGGAAAGCAGGTGCGATACTAATTACCAATGACAGTATATGAACAACACTGTTTTTTTTATTTGTTGTGAAGAAATTTGTAACTTACTGTATGGTTACAATTCTACGGGTGGCCAAGTACAGTATTTTCCCAAGTAAATTCGATAGAGCCAATCATATTTTATCACCATTAATAATGTTTGGTTTTACAAGAAAAGCGAAATCCAAGAATTTTCTTATCATCCTTGCATGTCTCAAATATTGGGATACCACACAATAGCCTGCAATATACGGTAGCTCTCATGCTGCTGTACAGTGTCCCATAGAGTGGTAGTAAGGCTGTGCAATAGTTCAGTGCTCTATGTGTTAGTATAGTAGTATTACAGCCTTAAGCCAAACACCCTGGCACGGTTACACTTGAGAGATCCTGAAAGCCTTTTTAGTTTTGCATCATATGATCAGGTGCCCCAGAAAGCTGTAAAAACCCTCAAGGGAAAGAACAAAAAATTCGTTTTTTAACCCTGCAGGACTGCTGCATAAACCGGCCTATGCATTGGTCTCAACGGTACGGCCTCCAATTACGCCTATAGAGATGGGCATTTTTAACTGCTGTTGGAGCGTTTACAGCTTGGATAATTCGAGCAACTTCTTGTATGGCTGGCATGATTGCAAACAGTGTTCATGAGGAGGCTACCGAAGCCTTTATGGTTACTGAATGCATTTGCATCAGAAAAGTGTAAAAACTGATTCGGTCATCCGTTGGATATCTATGTACATATATATGTAAATTTGTAGCTATTGTGTAAACAAACTGACTCTATAACCTACCTGAACCAACAAACGGAGTGTACGATACATAGAAAAATTATTAAGAAAATAGTGAACTGTTGCTCGTCCCTGCATGGTCTTCAATAAAACATGCTAAAGAGAAAATGTATTGCCAACCTGCACACCTATGTGATGAAGTCTCTCCGCAACATTTATTTGCTCGATTATAGTTTGGGCGCATATAGTCACCCAATAGGAAAAGAAATTTTGCGCTGAAATAAAATTAAATGCTCCCTCTTCTACAATAGATGTTATACCGCCACAAATTCCAATTGTCTCGTCTTGGTACTCCCTCTGTTTTTAATTAGTTGTTCCCCAGTCATAAATTTCAGAACAGAGCGAGTATTATTCAGAAGGGTAACTGATAGAAAATATTGAATTTGGCGAGATAACTCAGAAGATACTAATATTTCTCAGCAATCCTTGCGTTCCTCTACATCATTAGCAGCTAATTACTACGCTCACTACACATGTATTCATTGTCACCACCACCAGCTGCGCTGCTCCTCATCATATGGCTGCACCACACGTACCTGGCAGGGCGATAATAGTCTGTCAGACGCACCACGGCCTCACGCCACGACTTAACTGTAATGTTGACGGATCGGCGGCCGCCTCCACTGTGCTGCTCCATTAGTTCCTGAGCATCAGCAGCCACTGTCCGTCACAGAGACGTTTAGCTTTGAGCGAATAGTTTGGCTTCAGGCAACATCAAAGTGCATCTTTAAGGAAGATTTTTTTTGCCACTCACAACATTGGAAGCCACTGGCTGTCACGACGCGTTATATATAAACGAAAGATTTGGCTTCAGGGAAAATCAAAAATTGTATTTGAGAAAAGGAAAGCAACTACACGAAGCATCGGCAGTGAATGTCCACAACAGCCGTGGTTGACTTTAATGAATGAATCTGAGTTGGTCAATTTATAATTGTGAAATCATGGATTTATTAGCATGCACTGCTTTTTACGAAGCACAGTTTCTCTTTACATAATTACTTGTCTATCGTGTTTTATTTTCGGTATGAAATAGATTGCCGTGAAATTTAAATTCGCCAGTGATTGGAACACTATTGATCATGCTGAATGATGCAGCTTTATAGCTCATAAAGGGTCGGAGCCTAAGCTCCGGCTACTCTTCGGGAATGGGCCTATTGTTCTGTTTTGTGCCAGTTATCTAATTTGATATAATAATAGTAGTAGAATGAGTCATTATCTTTCATGTAGGGAAGGGAAATGAATAGGAGAATTGGGTCATGCCAACAGCCAGTTGTAGAATCCCTCGCCATACTTCTCTTCACCTTTTAATAACGCAGTACCCCAGGTAATGTCAGTCTAATTACTGGGGCTGTGAGACTCCAAGATCCGAACTCGATGCACAGTCGCTGTCACTCAGCCCCTCCGCAGGTATTGACTACTCCACAGCATATTACACGATAGAATCTACTCACATATGAGACTTTTTACTCCTTCACTTACTTATCTGAAAAATTAAGATATTCAGTGATATGCCTCCACAGAAATTGCTACATCCCATTGATTTCTCGCGTTACCGGTATTGCATGTATGGTACAGGAGATGCTAGCTATTTTTAGTTAAGTTTTACGTACCGTATTTTACGTATGGTAGTTTTAATCTATTATTTAAACAAGAAGATTTATTTTACAGTGAATAATTTTTAAATGTACATTACTTTAACATATACTGCATATTTTCAGCTACGGTAAGTAATACAAAAGTGGATCCAGTTCATGAAGCGCAGCTAAAAAGAATAATCAAAAGTTTCTAAAATTTTCTGTGCAATTAGGAAGTAGCCTATTACTTCAAGCCCACGCAAAATGGAAAACCTTTCGCTGCAAGCATCAAAAAGTGGAAGCCAATGTGCATTATTGCATCGGCACGCCAAGCGGCCAATTATCTTAAGGAAAGCAGGAACAGCAGCTGCTTCAAGAGTAAAATTCCCACACACGTAATGTCTTTGAACAATATTTTCTAGAGTAACTATAAAATAAAGCAATCATCTGAATCCCAATAAGAAGCGAAAAACAGTAACTTCTCATGCTAAGCCATTAGCTACACGATAAACACTCAAGATATTTTTGTAAGTTTGCAAGCACTCTTAATATATTTAAAACTAGCTGTAAACGTTCCCAAGGAAGTACGGAAATAAAAAAGTTCTCTTGCCACAAACACTCTGCACATGATGCGATAACATAGTTCCATTATTAAGCATTTCGCATAAGCACTCAAGATATTTATGTAAGTTTGCAAGCACCCTTAATATATTTAAAATTAGCTCTAAAGGTTCCCATGGAGTACGAAAATAAAAAATTTCTCTTGCCACAAACACTCTGCACATGATGCGATAACATAGTTCCATTATTAAGCATTTCGCATAAGCACTCAAGATATTTTTGTAAGTTTGCAAGCACCCTTAATATATTTAAAATTAGCTCTAAACGTTCCCAAGGAGTACGAAAATAAAAAATTTCTCTTGCCGCAAACACCCTGCACATGATGCGATAACATAGTTCTATTATTAAGCATTTCGCAGAGTTGCCTGAAGAATTGAACGATATACTTTGGTTTGAAGATACATACAGAAACTAATTCTTCTCGAAGCTATTTGATAAGCATTCCACGCTGGCAACTAAGATAGCACTTTCGTTGTCAAGACGGTATAGCGAATAACAGAGTTCCTTCAATAAAAATCAGAAACCCGGCTTCATGCCATTTAAATTTTCAACAACTAAAACGTCTCATAATTTGGCGAAAGCAACACTTGAGAGCCGAAGTATTTTAGTTCACTTCTCAATCAGTAGAGGCGCAGCTACGGAAGGGTGATCAGCCTTTAAAATAATTGCATTCCCTAAAGCTTATAGCTTTTCATTTCTATCATGAATAACTTTCGAACTTTGGCCGACTAGGACTTTGCTATAATTAAATAGGTACTTTGCGCTTGGAGACAAAGCCCCCTCCCCCCCTCTCCAATTGTGAGAACAGAGGGAGCAGGAGTGTTTTTGACGTGCCTCGCTGCATCTTAATCCTGAATTAAAGTGTCAGTTAGCTCCTGTACTCAAATTGTTGTAACTTCAATTTAAATTGCAATTTACTCGATGTGTATTCTGTTAAGCAAATCATACACTGCATATAAAGTTAACTTTGTGGAGCTCAAGTTAGTCCCTATTGAAGACCACTACTAAGGAAAGGCGGCAGTACGTGTATAAACTAACAACATGTGCGTTATAATCTGGGTAGAAAGAGAATAAGGGCATGTTTAATTGGCCGCTTAGCTTATCCGCAACTCCAGCCAGAACTTTGGTTGAATTAATTTGAATCTTGTTGCAAGTGCTAGAAACAAGTGATTACCCTGAGCAGGCTGGAAACTGTTTTACTGAGCAAGATCGAGTTTTTGTCTCAAGGTTAATCGACTGCAAAAATAATATAGGACTTTTGAGCTTATAGTTCACTGGATCGAAGCCAGCGCACCTATTTGCATTTCCAGACAAGTTAAGTCTCGAGTGCTTCATTTTGGGGCCTAATCGAACATGCCCTAAAATTACGTGCAATTGGGTTGTCGAAGTCAATTTAAGCCAAGCCCTCTTGACTTATCTTGTCCGGCACTGCAGATAGAAATTTTGATTTCATTTTTGTGAATCGTGGTGGAGGCGGTAGAAGCAGCCCCATATTTTAAGTGGACTGAAAATTTCATTTTACGGCGAAATATTGAGTTCTTGGAATTATCACAGGTAATCGCTAAAGTGTCAACCTCTGAAAAAACAGGAATGAACAGGTCGAAGCCAAGGCGCCTATATGAAGTTTCGGATAAGTTAAGTCCAGTGGGCTTGGCTTTGATGAACTTCAAAGACGTCATTCGAGGTATTAATTGAGCAACCGTTGAACAGACGTATGAATGGATGTCTCCTAAATGTCCTAATATTTAGGAAGGTGGAAAAAGTGCTAAAACTAAGCTGCAAAGTGAACGCTGATATTTAAATCAAAACGTTCTGAATGTACCTTTATGAAATTTACATGAGGATATTACTAATGTTAAGAAAATAAATTATTAAATTTCGGGGCAGATCGGATTGTTCGTTTGTATGTTTGTCTGATGTTTGTCACAATGTTTTTAGCAGCCTAACTCAAAAAGTTATGAGCGGATCCTCATGAAACTTGCAAAAAGTGTTAATGCTATCAAAAAGCACAAATGAGTAAATTTTGGAGTTGATACAGAAAAATAATTGTTTCAGAGCCAATTTGAAATCTTTGTTACCGTTGCCTTGCCTGGCGGAGGTACACGCGCTCTCAGAGTGCTCTACTGTAGTAATAAATACAAGACAGTTTTGTCATTTAAACAGGCCGATAATATTCTTAGGAAAATCGGAGCTTTTGTACAATATTTCTCAGCACTTGAACATCGTGTGAAGCCCCTAAAAAAAGACTAACTTTGAGGAAAGGGGCATAGATGTCTCGAAAAGCTAAAGTGATACGTAAGTTCTGCTGCTCATGGTCATCTGCGTTTGCATGGTAGAAGGGATCGTCGATATGCATTCATGCTGGATGGTGTCGTGCCTTGTGATCTGGCTCATCGTTGCGTCGCAGAGTTGGTGGGGGTCTGCTTTCTTTAAATAATAAAATGTATAAGTGCCCTAGCCATCCAGTGGCTCCTTTTCTTACGGAGCCATTTGCTCGGGTGAGGTATACTCGGCGTACTGGTACTCTCCATGAGCTTGCTTTGGAACCGGTACGATGCCGTACATGCCAGTATTCTCGTTCGTTTTTCCATTATGTGTGGATGTTTGGAATGGTCTTGATGGCTCTGTCTTTGCTGGTGCGGGTATTGGTCGTTTTAAGCAATCTGTAAACAGAGTATTCTGTGATCTCGGATCTTCTCTTCTTTTTTTCACTCGCTGGGCTGGTTGCGTGGGGGTTTGTCAACCTCATGAAGTTTCTCCGTTCCCACGTCGCCAGTCTGGTGTGATTTAATAATATAAATAATAATAATAATTTTCGCTACCGGTTTTTTCCTCGTTGGTTGCCAAAATTCGTTCCTTCTGTAGAGTATACATATTTTTAATTTTATTAAAAGTATTCATGTTATCGGTAGCGTTGTTTTTTTTTTTTTTTTGCTATCACACAGAAAAGAAAAATCTTGAATGCAGCGGGTAATGATACATAAAGTATCGGTAAAACTCTAATTTTTAACTTTACAATGTAACTGCCTCTTTACCGTAGGACTACAAAATTTATCATGTGGAATAATGACAGGGGAACGGAGGGCACTAATCAACCAATGAAAAGCAACCAACAAACTGTGTATACATATAAGCTTATGTCTATTGTGAGATATCTTAAGATTCCTTCAAGCACTGTACGTACCTTTCAGTTACTAAAGGATTTCCGTTACTTATGCGAAATTGACTTGCCATATCAAGCCTAGATAGCTTCCTTCTGCAATCACATCACTTATCGATGCATCTCAGCGAGTTGAAATTACACCTTTTGTTCAGTTCGAACGGAGATACAAAGCATGACGCGTGCGCAGCATATTTCAAAGTTGTTTATCCTGCCATGCGCCCCTTATCGCCCCTATGGTTCTGACTCTGATCTACACATAACACAGCTGTTGTTATTCTGTTCGACAATTTGCCATCATCGAGGTGCAAATTGGCCATTTATTTCTTTATCATTGAGATCTTATCAAGGCTAGGACAATGGAGCATTTGCATATGGTGGTAGCTAGAGACTAAAACAAATGTCCGGCACAGATGTTGTCTGTGCATATTATGCTACTATATAACACAGTTGAGATCATATTTCAACCGACGGCTCACAGCTGTCGTGTAAAGTTGTAACTGCAGAGTCTGTTTATTATGCAGTGCGTGCTGATATTAGTAGCAGAGAGTACTATTGAAAACTCAAGTACATTATTTGACTGATGTTAAATGGTATATTCACCATGCAACGTGATTGTATTAAGTCTTTGAAAGTGCGATGGAACTGATTTTATAGTTCGGGTAATATTATTTACCTCGTATACGAGGTAAATAATATTATAATATATAATATAATATATATATATTATATATATATATATATATATTATATATATATATAATATTATTATAATATAATATAATAATATTATAACACTCAGTAATACTCGAAGTTTTAATCCAGTGGATAATAAATGTCGTTCTTGCTTACAATACGTTTTTACTTTAAAACAAATACTAATTTTCAACATGATAATATGAGAGATAAAAGTATTATACGCTGTGTTTATTACTTTGTTTACGAGTAATATTTACTATCTGCTAATAATTCGATACATACGCTAAAATATGCTACAAAATATTTATTACTCAATTTTTATTGTAACCTTCACTGACACTAAGTGTAATTGATAGATTATAAATGCCATGCACTATATGTACTGCCTTATTTACCTCTTAACACTCACTCATTGACAGTGCAATAGACGGTAAAAGTCATGCGGTGCAGTTAATGCTCTCCTTTGTAACTTGTTTTGATAACTTACCAGTAACTTGGAGGGATAATATCGTGCTGTATCGTATGTTTAAATTCTGTACACCGTACTATATTAGTATAGCCCTATAAGGTTTACAAATGCAGCCTTTATACAATTTTTGCACTTGAAATGCCGATCTAACAGCAATGAGCTGTTGATAAGAATATCTTTTGGACCGACGTTTGTCGAGAAACCTCGAGAACCTCACTCGTGCAATATTCACTAAATTCAACTCTTCGAAGCTCCACTCTACAGTGAGTTATCAACTGTATAGACGAGAAAAGCACCTTTACTCACTCTGATGAAATAGAAAACAAAAATTCGGAGACGAATGCAGACAGCTTGAGTCTTACTCAAGTGTACCCTAGTTGTAGGCAGCTAGGAAACAGAAAAACATGGAAAAAGGAGAAAGAAAGTTTCCTCGCGTGCTGGACAAACGCTCAACTGAATATTTTTGTTTAGGATAAGTTGAATTGGCGAGCAGTGCACTGAACCGAGACGTGAGTAGCGCTTTCTAGCTGACGTTCAATCCTTCGAATTTCAGACTCGGCTACAGCAATGTTCGCTTGTTCGAATGCGTAAATTATCCTGTAACAGTTGCTGAGCAATCCTATTAGTGGTAGTTTTTGCGGTACTGTATTTGAATAGTTTCTTTTTGTGCGAAGTAATGCCCATCTGATCTCACCTACAAAGTCATTCTTTTGTCATGTCGGCTAGACAAATTACCTTGGTCTTTTGTTGTATTTTTGTGCGCGTAAGAATAGCATTGGCTAAATTGACTTATTTGCTGCTCATGGCGGCCTTTCCCGCTGTTGGCGTCCATAGAGAGAGAAAAAACTTGGAAAAAATTCCCACCCAACCGGGATGTTAAAGGAACGGCACGAGTGCTGGAATGGAACACTTTGGGTACCTACGCCGAGCGTCTCCCTAATGGGAGATTACTCTTTTTGGCTTCTGCTTAATTGTTCACACCATTATTTCCATGAGAAGCTAAATTTCACTTTGCCAGAGGGAAGCCCTCTATAAATTCTGGTCTTGACCCCAATGGAACGAGGGAGTGATTGTTTGCTACAAGAGCTCTTTGCCATATTGTGTTTTAGCCAAGAAAAATAGGCTTTGAAGACGGCTAGTGCTGCTCGATTTTGACGATAGTTAAAGAGGTGGTAATAAGGCAAATTTTCTTTTGTATGTACAGTAAGTGACAATAGACACACTAACTTAGTGTTTGATATTGCATCAACTGCTTTTTCTTTACATCATCTAAAAATTTAATTGAATATTCAATTTTTAATCGGATGTTTTCGAGATGTGTGTGATATCAGAGTTGCGTCAGAGATAAAAGAAAGTAAAAAAGTAAAGCGATTTTAGTCTTTTTTTCTATATTTAAATATCATTTAATTCGCTATCAACACAAAAACGTTTCAAATAGCACAATGCGCCAAAGTTGTCTATTAATATCGCAGGCACAATTATACAGCGGAAGTACAGTACAGTCTATTTGATACGGCGTGACCTATTCGCAATGTAATTAAAATCAAAGGTCGTAAAGGCCGGGATGATACATTCACGACCGACCATTTTTGGAGTATTTGAAAGATAACAGCAACTACCTGTATATAACATGTATGTTCATTATTGTATCACTGATTTTTTTTTCCTAATTTAATGAAAAAGAGTATAAATTGCCAAGAATTTTTTCCTATTGACATGTGCCCAGGTAACGATTCCAATAACCAAAAATTTGACGGTGCGGACAATTTGGTCCGTTTTGCTCTCTTTAGGCCGTAATATCAGAAAAGCCCGAACTAATTTCGGGTAAGTTAGTAAAAAAGTAGGTTAGGTAGGCAAGGCCTGTTTTTTCCATTAGAAAATTTCGGGTACTGTCAAATTTTGGTTGGGGTGAGAAAGGGTTAGGTGATTGACTCTGGCATCATATTGTAGGAACTGAAACGAGAGCAGAAGACAGCTGATTATAGCTATAGTAATGTAATATGAAATCTGCTACAATGATATGCAATATTCACTAACTTTGCTCTGTGCATCTTATCATCTTCTTCAGTGGCTGTGTTGTGTTTATTCAAAAGCGTGCAATGTTTAAATTTAGTTTCAAATATCAATCCCAGTTTCACGTAATTTTTAAAAGTCATCATACCACTCTTTCAAGTATATATAAATATATTATGGTTTGAAATTTTATGTAAGTTAAACATAGATTAATCTTCACACACCTGTTCTCTGATATTAAGTTTCTCAATTTTTTCGAAAATCATTACACCGCTTCTTCTTTGATACTAAATTCTTGTTGATAATTTACATTCTACTTGCAGATCCGTTTGCATGCGCTCCTAATAGCTCTTTAATGTTCTACGCGCTATTGTTTCGTTGCCTGAATAGCGTTCGCTACCTAGAGGAATGAAACGCTACGATTCGGTCCTTTCTTCGTTTTAATTTTTTACTACATGCGTAGGATATCTGTTGTAGATGAGACGGTTTCAGTAAAATAATTACTATCACAACGCATTGTTTTATTTAAGCGTCATATTTTAGTTATGATGAATGCTGCATTTTGCATTCATAAAAACAACTTTTTATATTACCTCAACGTTTCATGATTCTGTTTCTTCAATTGAACAATCTTTATTTTTACGCCTATATTTTGTATTAAAAACTTTGTCGCAGGGAGAGCCGTCTATGATACGTGGAGAAGTTTGCGACATCTTGTGCCATACTCGTATACTGAAAATTAAACGCACATGCATTCTACATAATTTTACTTAGTAGCTATTTCAACTCTGATCATCAATGTGAGTTTGAAAAGAGCGAAAATATTGGAATCAGTGCCATTTCAGAATTTTTGGCACCATTCTTCTAACCTCCCTTATAGTGTGGGCATAACAAAACCTATAACTGGCCTTATTACAATTAGGTTATTAATACTTTTTTGCTTTTTTAAATATAGTAATTTATAAATATAAATTACTTGCAACTGATTTAAAATGTACAAAAACTGAATACGTAATATCTTATACTATTTCTATAAATTATCTTTTTGATAGCAAAGAAGTATCTGCAACTACTTACGTTTTAGAGACAAGGAAGTTCAATACCTTTCCCATATTAGACTCCACTTCTACGACCTACCATTCGATCTTAAAAGATCTACTCATGTGTAAATTTAGCAAAACTTTTTTCTGCCCATCCATATCTTGCAGCCTTGACTTTTTAAGTTTTTTTTTCACTAATACTCGGAACGGCTCACCGTTTGAAAGCCCTTGGCCGTGCTGGATTGTAGGAAAATGACTCAGTTAAGCAAACAACATCAATTTTAGAAGGTGCAATTCTTTGCGGCACGAGAGGAACCTGTTCTTGCCTTCTTCTCTCGCCTGTAGCAATGGAGACGGACGCCCTAAATGTGCGGTCTTGCAATAGGAAAGGAAGAGTCGATATCACCCGGCTATTATTTTCGAAACCACCGTACTGATAGCAACAGAATGACAACCGGTTTCATGAAAAGACTGCGTGGCTCATTCGATGTCAATGTTAGAGCTCGTGAATAAATTTTATGTGATTTTGCCCCTGTTGAGTGTTTGTAAATTGAGACATAAAATGTAATAGAGGTGTTTCTTATATCCGAGGTTTATTTTCTTCGAACCAGAAATTTATCTGAGGTCTAACAATGAACAAGCAAATCCTGCTGCATTTTTACTGCAGTTTAGAACTTTAGGCCTTGGAGGCCGAGTCTAGAATATATTTAAATCTTTGTTTTTTCCCACTCTGGAAGTAGTGAAGCTGAGAACGAGTGATATGTATTATTTCATATACATGTAACTATGTACACATTATATACTGGTGTTTGTTATAGTGCTTTGATTTAGCAATCAACACTTTTTACTCGTTCATACTTGTAAAAAGTCCTGAATCCACACTCCATAGAATGCGGTACCCTTTCTAGCCTGATTTTTCAAGTTAAATTTTGTGAGGCCAGTACATTTAATTTCACTTCGACAAAGCATTAAAATGATTTGTCCCGTGTCGTGAGAGTCTCAGGCACAACATTATGTTAATACATGCAACATATATAGTAATGATAAAGATGATTGCTCATGATCTACGTAAATTTTTTAAAGTGGACAGAGAAATGATCAGTAGCTGAGACATGCGACAGCGTAGAATACAGTTTTTGATAATCTGCTGTGGCGGGATGCTAGAGTGCTGCATTCGCTAGCTCAAGCTTCCTCGTTCGCCTCGCCATCAGGCAAATGAATTTAATTGAATTACGTACAGTAAAGTGAGATAGGAAATAAAATTCGCCATTTTACTAAAATTTAGTGAAATCACAAGCTAGTCAGGCATAAATGAAAAAACGTTTCGGACACATTTTGTCAATCATCAGCAAGGATTCTGAAATCGAGGAATTTGAAGTCAGTCAGTAAGTAAACTTAACAATTTCACAGAATACAAATTTGAAATTTTGCTTTAAAAACCTAATTTACTATGGACCTGTGACACAGAGAGGTGTTGCACTTTGCATGTCGTTTAATTCTGGTTTATTTTTGAGAATGAACAGAGATTCTATAGTGCGTAAATTGTGAGTACCTTTAGCAGAAGAGAGAATTTTGCTGTAACTGGACTATTGCACTGATAGGCATGATCACGATTGGAGGAGTGAGAAGGCGTACACATGAGGCGACCGGTCCTGGAACTAACGCCTCTATGCTCGGCGACCCTGGTGCTAATTAAGGCTACGCGTGGTAGAACCCACATAGGGCATTCCACATTTGGAACAACTGTAGTTGTAATTGAGTAAAAAAGTGGTATAAAACTGTTTTAACCAATGAATTTTAGCCGCAGTTTGATTGTAGCGCGAGCTCTACTAGCATTCACATTCCACAGCAGAAACTATGTCTTAGCCGGAGATATGGACGCTCCCCTATCAAACCTCAGGGCCGCCGCAGAAGGTAAATCTGTAATTTAGCTGCTGGGCGGCACCGCGGAGGTCCTAAATTTTGTTAGGGTTTTGACTGAAGTATGACCTTCTGTCTCTGCCATCGCAGCTTGGACAGTCTGTGATCGACTGCAGCCGTGCGCTTCTTTATTTGGTCTCGCAACCATCTAACTGCATGCTGAACCGTTACATTCGGATTTCCTAGTTCAGGTATGCAGCCATACGCACTTTAGGTTTATAAATGGGCAAAGAACATGCATTCCTGCTGCATGCTTTTACAGACGCAACAAAAACATTTTAGCTGGAGAAGAAGTTATATATTGCTCATAGAATCGAGAGACAATGGAACAGAATATTCATAAGCGTGTGCGGTCATTTACTTACAAGTTTAAATAGTTGATGAATAATGTGCAGCAATTTTTTATTGAATGTAGGACTGTGAACTCTCATTAACCAGTTTGCAGTTAACTGCACTCCACATGATTCATGAATATTCACAAATGTCAGCCGCATTGAAAGATGAAGCAAGTTTCACCGATTCGTTCACATATAATTATATAAATGCTTTTTGTTGTATAATAAGAATTTATTTTCAGAATGTTCCAGATACCATATGCATAGCCATCAATTACAACTTTCTGCTACGTTCTCATCAGTAAATGTAGCATTCATACATGAACAATAATATATTAGGGAACACTGCCACCGGGCAATAAAATTAAGGCGTCGTGTTCTGGCGTTCACAAGCCGCAGTAAAATGTGCACTCTTTTGTATGGTAAACTAGACCAGACGTACGTCTGGACCATACAGCCCGCGACCCGCCTCAATAATTGACTGGCTGCGTCATACAAAATAATACGGTAATCTGCCTGCCCTCGTGCGCTCTTGCAGCGGCGTCTAGTTGGGTAACTACAGTAAGGACACACCTCACTTCTTTTCTGACCAGCGGTCAAGCCGCCACTGACCGCTCCTAATGTCATTGCCTGGGCTGCCAACGGGATTTTTAAGAAAACAGACGATTTTGGGGAAAAATCCATGCTTTGGCATCGCTGGGTGCGGAAGCACAGATAACACGCGGATACAAATATCATATCGTGTACTAAATTGGCTGTAACTAGTGGCTCGTGTCGTCATGATATGACGGAGAAGAATTTTTACTATACTGATTATTGCCCATGCTGGTGGTACAGATTTTTCTACGACAACCATTGCACTGCCAGTCTGACAAGAGGGGCCTGTGGAAATGTCACGGCTTTATGTCATGGCTTTACTTAAGTCATGGCTTTACTTTCTATATTAAACTAAAACTCTGCTACGCTATTACAACTTTTTTCTCAGCTCGACCTAATCCAGATCTCCTAACGTAACCTCCTTGTCTAAATTAACGCACTTCTCTTAACTCAAGGCTGATTTCGTTTAACAAAACGTAGTCCGTTTACACTAATCCACATTGTCATTCGTGAATTCCAGTACTCAACATGTATCATGAAATAAATCAGATAACCTTATGCACCCCATCTAACCTAATGCATCTCGTTTTACCTAACGCGTCTCCTCAAATCTAAAGCTCGTCGCCTAACCTAGCACGCCTCATCTAACCCAAAACACCTCATCTAACATAACGCGCTTCATCTAATCTAACGTTCCACTTCTAACCTAATGTTCCTCACATAACCTTGCGTTTCTCATCTAACCATACGATCCTCATCTAACATAGCACTTCTCATATAAGACCTAATTATTAACGTACCTTATCTAACATAATGCTTTTCAAAAGATCTAACGTATCCATTAAGCGCAGCCTAACGCTTATAATCTAATAATCTAACCTGATCATTTTTCCTAACGTTCCTCGTCTTACCTAAAGTACTTCTTCTAACCTCACTTAAAGCTGGTAATGTGAATAAACGCTTCTTCGGTAACCTAATACTCTTCATTTAACCCAACGCTTCTCATCTTACCAAACGCTTCTTATCTAACGCTCAATCTAACCTTATTCTCTTAAGCTAGCCTAACGCTCAATATACTAGGGATAACGGTTTAAATCTAATCTAACGCTTTGACGGGCCTTCGGAAATTCCACTGTTACTTATTTTGTAGTTACACTATTATTTATCATCTTAGTTTAGGTCTAACCCATTTTCCCATCTTATACAGTGCCTAGACATAAGTATTTGCACAACTCCTTTTTTATGCATTTTAAATATCTAGGGACTGCTTTAGCATAATAAATACAGGAAGTTTATATAACATATATATATATAAATATATATAATAGAATATTTAAGGCAAAACAGTCAGATGTACACTGATAACACGAAAACGCAACACAAGCAAAAGTAATGGGGGACAAAAGTATTTGACAAAAAAATTATGACATTAGTTTTGTAACCTTTATTGGCAATAACAGCATGGAGACGATTGTTATAATTGGAAATTAAATTTTCACATTCACTTGATGGTATTTTTTTCCATTCTTGTCTAGGCCATGATGTCTAGATGAAAACATGCCCCACACCATTACGCTACCTCCCCCATGCTTTACAGATGTTTTGCCACATTTCGGGTTCAGCCTGTCACCTGTTGCACGTCTAACATACCGTCTGCCATCAGATCCAACCAAATTAAATTTACTTTCGTCGCTGAAATGCACTCTTTCTTAATCTTCATCTCTCCAAACGATGTGCCTTTCCGCATATTCAAGTCTTGCTTTCTTATTCTTCTTACTGATAAGTGGTGTAGTGGCAGGACTGCGTGTCTTTTACCCACATGCATTGAGGCGACGAGAAACTGTATAGCGAGACACTTCTATGATGTTATTGACCTTCAGCTTTCTGGAAATTCCCGCTGCAGTTTCGAAAGGAACCTTCTGGGCATAGCGTTTCATAATCCTATCAACTCTTACGGTGATATTTCGAGGGCGGTCTGCAGATACCGGTGATTCCAGCTGTTTCGTTTCATCGTAGAGCTGCAAAGCACGAGAAACAACGCTCTTAGATCGGCTTACCTCTCTTGATATGGCCGAAAGAGTCATTCCTGAGGACATGAGCTTAACAATTTCTTCTCGCAGCTCAGGAGTAACTTTCACTTGAGGTGCCATGTTTCTAGAATGGTGTAATCATAAGATTTGGCAGTTCTAGAAGTCATGTACATGAAATTGAATGTTGCCAGATGACCGGGGTAAATGTGAAAATGTTTTAGAGACGATCGTTTTCTTATTTTGCACTGTTCAATTTTTGTTATTGTTTGTTAGGTTGCTTTAATGTATTAAATATAGCTACGTTTGTCCGGATATTTTATAGAAATATGTTAAATACATTCCTTAAGGCCCCATCAAAAGATTCATTAACCTACTCTACATGGTTAAACTTTATTTTCAAATAATGAAAATCGTTCTCTTGTTTTGCCCGCTAGTGTACATCATTTGCTTCCATCCTTTGCCAATAAGAAATAGACGAGCAGATGCGAAGCGGTCCTTTTATCCACTGCTTTGCATTATTCTGTCTTCTCCTTTCATTAAAACTCGAAATGCGTCGATTGCAATTCATGCGGCACTTCTTTTTGAACGATTATTAGCTATCGCTCTGGCGCTCAGATTTTGCTCGCCAAATCTAACAACGGTTATTCTGAGAGATTCTTCAACTAGTTCATGTTTAGTCATGTTGTACATACTATAGTGAAACCAGCGTAAGATGTCCGATGGGCGTGACGAAGAACGCGAAGCAACTTGGCCAAATCTCACTTAAGCGCGTGGTATAACTAGTCTTATCCGAAAAAATTGTATTTGCATCTGAAAGTGCATTATTCAATATATTAGATTTGGCATTGCTGCGTTCAATTCAGCCCCGGCCCTAAAGGACTGTTTATGCTGGTATGACTATAATAAAAATACTGTCAACTTTGACTGCACCGTCCTCTGGGAAGCCCACACGCACTGGTTTGTGCGGCAGACATAGGCCAACTGGCCCCAGAGCAGTATGCACAGCTGCAGCCGACGACAGGCCGCTAAGACCTATGGCGCCGAAACAGAAGGTTCAACGACCCGCCACCACTCTACCTCTACCCAAGGCCAGTGCCCCGACGATAGCTATGTGCCCCAAGCAAATTTGCTGATTCAGCTCACCAAGAGCCCTTGAGAAAGACCACGCCTGGCTTGGGGATCGTTTTCGGCACCCTCAGTACTACTGTGCAGCAAGCAACGTCCGCTACTACCGCTGCAGTATTTTCATAGGACACCATTATTCTGTTTCTTACATAGAAAAGAAAGGCAATAAGATAATTCAACCTTTTAAAGTGTACAGGTTATTAAAGGTCTCCCTCATAACTAACATAAACATTTTTTTTTAAAGCCTTTCGGAAGTGTTACATTATAGGTGATATTATTGTGTATAATAATATCCCTTTTATATATAATCTCTGGAGTTTAGCCGTCTTTTGATTTTTAGTTATGGAGCTTTTGGTTTTTGTCCCTTAATTTTACTCGTAACTGTATCTTTGCTGGTGAAAAATAGCTCCCATTAGTTATAGGATTAGGAGGCAATGTAGCACATCATCTACAAGCGTTAGCATTTCGTAAGCCTCTTGAAACACTCGAAGACATCTACAGCTCCCGTGTTGTTATTGGCGTAGAGAACATTAATTTTGGGCTCCTCAGGGTCGCCGCCAACAAATATTTTCATGACTATTTATGAACGAGAGTGGCAGAAGAGACTCGACGCTTGCGTCCACCACCAAGTCTGAGAGAACCTTTAACCATTTTTTATGGATTGCTTAAGCATTTTTGACGGGGTTTCCCCAATTTGCATGGAGTGGCAGGCAGGAGTGGCAAGAAAAGAACTCAAGATCCGTCAAGGAAACTCTTAACGTCAGTTCGAGTGCGGTCCTTGGCACTTGAGAGGCGTTGCCAAGAGGCGCAGAGCAAGCGATTCGAATTACATTTTTCGCTACACAGAGCCTCAGCAAAGCCTAGGATACAAGTTTGGCTTCTTGCAACGGTAGCGAATGTGCCACCGAGACCACGTACTTCAACTATTTGCAAACCGTCTCCTCCCTTTCTGTTCTACACACTGACTGTCAAAGGCCTTGCACGCGTGAGTGTTGGACGTGTGTAACAGGCATGTTTCCTTCAGCTCAAGTGCTGCAAGTGTTAAGAATAATGTCTCTCTGCACTCGATGCCCTGTAGACAATGGCTTCATTGCGAAAAATAGAATTTAAGTATTTGCAAAAGTCTTGAGCAACTCGACGGTTCAAGAGGAAGCAAAAATGCTATGTGCTACTCTAGCCTTTAGCCATCGACAGCTGAAATAGATGAACCAATGTGAGCTCTAAAAGTATTTAACCACTTGACAGATGAAGAGCAAAAATCAATATGTAGTACGGAATTCAATCCATTCAGTAAGTAACGAAAGGTAAGCATTAAAAGTCCCGTATAAAAACGATGCCATGAAGATTGATCGTTACAAACATTGAATATTTTCGAAAACGCATGTACTAAAACCTACAGGTATTCATCAAGAGTGAAAATGTGAAGTATGCCTCCCAGAAAGAAATGATTCTAGTGAGAATTGAAGCATACTATCCATTTTCTTTCTCCGGACCTAAATTTGTAGTACAGCATGCTCGCAGATATTTCAGAAGTGTGACCACACTTTTCTTTGTCTTTTCTATTGTTGAAACTTCAGTGCACTTGCAC
This sequence comes from Parhyale hawaiensis, assembly GCA_001587735.2. NCBI lineage: Eukaryota > Metazoa > Arthropoda > Malacostraca > Amphipoda > Hyalidae > Parhyale > Parhyale hawaiensis. The sequence continues at coordinate 15,556,483 of LQNS02276481.1, read as the reverse complement.
GGCAGGAAATATTGTAAAATCCTACTTGGACGTAGAAAACGGTTGAGCCTATATAATATCGGTGCTGCTTACACGCGGATAAAAGGTGTAAAAGCTTGGATAAATGCTGTCGCGGCAAGCACGAATTCATAATATTTTTTGACATTAACTTATGTATATCTTATACCATGCCCTGGACGCATGCATGCCAACGGCTAGATTAGTCGCACCTCCTACTCAATCCAGAACATTCTCGTTCGACATAGCTTTCCTTGGCATTTTGCCTTCTCGCAAAGCATACCTTTGTCTCATCCCAATAATTATTACCTCGAGGAAATTCCTTTGAACCTTCCGGTCGCCGTCTCTAAATATCTTCCGACCAAGTTTATTGGATCCATTGCCTCGAATTTTATTATTAGGCAACCTCTGCACTTCCGAGTGTCATATATGTACGGCCGCAGACAAGCTATGCCTCAATGGTGCCATATATAATTTATGACTGCGCCTCCGATGCTTCGTCACCTTGATACCGCGCGGCTGCAGCCGCACAAGCCTATGACATGGCTTTCAAAAATACCACTGCTAGCCATGGTAGATTTTATAGCAGTTTTCCGGGCTTATGTCGAATGTTCTGGAAACGGAAACGACGTTCGCAGTCTCAAAAAGCCGGCAAGTTCGACCATAAAAGCCAGTTTCCAATTGTATGCGGCTTCAGTCTCGATCTCTTTGCAGCCTCACCAGGAGCTCATATCCAATGCGAGTTTCACATCCATGTACTATTGTGATGGATCTGTGTTTCCTGATGTGTTCGAATATGTTGCGGCTAGCATCAAGTTTGGCTTTGTACCTTTCGTACTACCTGCTGTGCTCACTTAGGAGACAGCCATCTCGCTCCTCATATAAAGCACACGAAGTGTAGCTACCAGTTTCAAACCGAAACTGTAATCGTTTTGAAAATAAGACGTTTCTTAAACAGTGATCCATTGTGAAATTAACACGGTGCGTTTACCCTCAGCCATCTATCGATGCTGGCTGTACTCTTACTAATTTAGCGCACTCATACTCAGTGCTTTTATTTGCTGCACTCTGCAGATATATTTACCGTCTGCACAATGCACTCATACGTGTTATCTTAGGCATTTGTGCTACTTCTATGCGGCAGTTCGTTACTTGTGTCGCGTATTTGTAGTTCAGATTCTATAGTGTCCAGCACCTATCATCCTGCGTTCACGTGTGTGTTTAATACTGCCATAAGTCTGTGAACAATCTCAACGCAGTGGTGCTCTTTTTATCTTCATTATAGTCCAAGTGCTCGCGTTGCACCGTATTTGTTTCTCAGCATGCAGTCACCTTTTAGTGTCATACCTTTCGCTTTGTCTTTTTTCTCTGTTAACGTAGTCAATTGTCTAAATCCCTGCACAAGCTCTCAATGCAATGGTGCTCTGTCGCTCTTATTATAGTTCTCATGCTTACAGTGCACCATATTTGTTACTCGCCATTATTATTACGCAGTAATGTTTACTTCGCACACGTATCTTGATAATCATTCTCTACATTTGTACTCTTCATAATATGCGAAGTTATTATGCGATTATTTGTGTCGCTAGCTGAGATTCTACAGTATTGAGTGCGTGGCACTTAATCTTTCACATGTATGTAATTAATACTCAATCAAAAAGACAGACGTCTGCTCCCTGTGGCAGCGCCCAATTTTCATTCATTGAATTCATTACCAACTTATATATGCCGTATTGGAGGAGTCCCACTCCTCTTATCTTTGTCACGATACCTACTGCGTATTTATAATTATAAACCACCACGCTTCGATAGCTGTAGTCGATCAGTTCATAACAACTTTAACTTGATAAATGATTCTAGCACACTTGGTGGGATCACTTTCTGGGTTGTTCTGCAAAGCGATCGCTAGAGCTATATTTGGAATTCTTATCATCATACTGTAGTGTAAAATATTTGTTGATATAAAAAGCCGATTTACGCCCATTCATTAGCGTTATGTGGATTTGCTATTTTCTTCTTTACAGCAAACTATTTTTTTCTGAACCCAGAAGACTAACTTTTAAGAAGATAGCATGTTAAACTTCAACATGCGTTTCCAGGCACCATTGAGGCATCGCTTGTCTGCGGCCGTTCAAATATGACACTCGAGAGTGCAGAGGTTACCTTCGGCCTCTCGGCGCATGCCCAGACAAATGCTGCAATATGTGACTTACGCTTGCAGATGTTTAGTAGAGTCTGACTTCTTGCGCGTGCAGAAATGGTACAAATTCTAGCTTGCACGTGTGGAAATGCTACTTAATATTTGTTACACATGCAGACACACTGCTAAATCCTGCATACACCAACTGCAATACTGCTAAATCCTGTATACACCTGCAGACATACCGCTAAATCCTGCATACACCTGCAGACATACTGCTAAATCCTGCATAAACCTACTGCAATACTGCTAAATCCTGCATACATCTGCAGCAGTACTGCTAAATCCTGTATACACCTACTGCAATACTGCTAAATCCTGCATACACCTGCAGTAGTACTGCTAAATCCTGCATACACCTGCAGCAGTACTGCTAAGCCCTGCATACACCAGCAGTACTGCTAAATCCTACATTCACCTGCAGCAGTACTGCTAAATCCTGCATACACCTCCTGTAATGCTGCTAAATCCTGCATACACCTGCAGACATACTGCTAAATCCTGCATACACCTGCAGCAGTACTGCTAAATCCTGCATACACCTGCAGCAGCACTGCTAAATCCTGCATACACCTGCAGCAATACTGCTAAATCCTGCATACACCTGCAGCAATACTGCTAAATCCTGCATACACCTGCAGCAATACTGCTAAATCTTGCTTACACCCGCAGACATATCAGGTTGGATATATAGAGGACAAAAGTATGTTTTAGCTAGCTTACCACGGTGGAATTGGCTACACTTAGGCGTTTTGTAAGTTCCTTAGTGGTAATGGTAGGGTTCTCTAAAACAAAAGCTTCCAATAATACGGAATCTTTTTATATATATTTCACTTTTCTTTCGAAGTTAAATCAGTTAGCATTTCGGAAGCAAGAGAACTACCTCCTGGAATATCATATATTCACTACATCAACCTCATAAGTGTCCTGAATAGATTTTGCTGCCGCCCTTGCTTCAGCTAGCACCTTCATGAGATTCGTCGAGTAAACCTTCTCTTACGTGACCGTTAGGTGGGACAAAATTAATATGGGGGTAAACTTTTTGAAAATAATGGGCAAACGTTAGATGATCTCAAATTAAATGATACAAATTGAACACACAGTTACTTTAGATCTACAAGCAGAGGTTTAATTAATAAATTCGGTCTGAAATATTTGTACTGGAAATTGGGCATTACTTTTGCGCCAACCTGATGCTATTATATATAGCTCACAAAAATTTTTGCAAAAATTTTGCTTGCGCGTGCAAAAATTTATAAATTGAACTAGAGCTAATATTAATAAACAAACATACGATAGTCGACAAATTTGATAAAAATCTTGACGTTTCGGGAAATATCAGATTCCCATCATCAGAAAATCGAATAAAATGCTAGGATGCAAATGAATGATTAAAACGAAAGTTTNTACTTAGTAAACTTTCGTTTTAATCATTCATTTGCATCCTAGCATTTTATTCGATTTTCTGATGATGGGAATCTGATATTTCCCGAAACGTCAAGATTTTTATCAAATTTGTCGACTATCGAAAATTTATAAATTTACACGTGTAGAAATTCCGTAAATATCTCACAGGTACATGCAGATTTTTTGCTTTTATCTTGTTTTCACAGGTAGAAATACTACAAATATAGCTTGTGCGTGTATATTTTCAATAACAATTTTACTTGGACGTGCAGAAACTCTGTAAAAATCTCGATTCCACGTGCAAAAACGCTGCCACGGTATCGAAGAACCGCGCGTCCACTTTCCTCTGAGAAAGCCCACGATGTGTCCGAGAAAATTGTGGTTATTTGAAGAGTAAAGTTACGCGGACTTGTGGTTGCCGTAACCTCATCGTAGCCATTAGTGAATGGGTCTAATAGTGCACACACACCATCGTAAATTATCGGCAATTGCTTCCAGATGAACGACTTCCCTTCCGAACTCGCTGTATGTACAACAGATCTGTTCTTTTTCTCATAGATATTTCATCAAGTTTTTCACCCCAGGGCAATCAGTTATTGCTTTTCTTCTCACGAGCAATTATACTGTCAGGAGAAAAGGCAATAGCGAGAGTGGCCATGATTTAGAGCTTCACTCGACTGGTGCAAGAAACGGAAATCTGTCTGTGTATGTATTGGACCTGGGTTGAAATTCCTCTCTTTTCTGTCTTTTCTTCATATTATGTCCTATTGAGCTCCGTACCAACCTTCTCGATGCATGTGTTTTCATGTCTGATTGAGCTCCGTACCTATAGAAAAACGTTGTCGATGCATGTGTTCTGACATTCTAATATGTGAACAACAGGTAATCAAGTAAGTAATGGAACTTCACTGCATGCCAGTTCAAGTTATTATTACGATTGTTATATTTACAATCATTATGACCATTATTATTAAAATTTTTATTATGTACAAGGCTTTCTGCTCGTGTCTTACTTGCAAAGGATAATTGAGGCAATATTATGAAATCATTGCGTCCAGAATTATTCGTTTTCTTTGCACAGTGATATGTTCTGATAAAGTGCGACGTATCAAGCGGTATGCACCGTGAAACATTACGATCTGTTCATATCGTTGTTCTTGTACAAGGAGTCCTCATTGTTGGTTATCTGTTTTATGCAGTTTATTTGTATTTAGGTTCAAAATAATTAGCGTCGGGGGTTCAACGCACGGTACATACCACGTTAATAATTTCAATGAAATAATATTAAAATAGACACATTTTCGCAGAATTTGCCAAATACCTCAAAAAGCTTAGAGTGAAATTTGTGTACGTTTCTTCTCTGAACTCACAAGTGCATTGTTCCTTTTATCTCACCCCTTTTTTTGAGATCCACTGCATTAATTTGTAGTTAGGTTAAACTTTTAATAGGTCATACTGTATTTCTTGTAAATACAGCTTCGATAATATAGGAGACGGGCAAAGAAACAATTACTACTGCAAAAATTAAAGACTGATATGTTCAAACAAACCAAAGACTTTTGACTTAGCTTTCAACTAGCAGGCTGCGGTCCGATGAAGGCAAATTGAATGGATATCAAGTCGAGATAAGAAATAATTCGAGCGTGAAGATATGAAACCGCCAGTCCTAAAAGTTAAGGGATATTTACGATAGATGGCATTGGTAATGTGTCAAAGACTACGGAGAAGTGTATTTTTTTATCAATAACATAATGGTTAGAGCTACCGAAAAGTGCCCCAATGGCAAAAAGATATATCAAATAGAAGCATGAATATGTAGACTATGATGTGCATGAAGCTTGACTTGAAGTACTCACTGCTTATGTATGGCACACGCACGAGCCTTTATAGCCCTTGTGGATGGTCTCACGGCAAAGTTGGTGGTGAGGCTGGCTCACATAATCGTTTCCGTCGTCTGTTAGGTGGGGGAGAAGTCATGTTATGGGCGAAATCACAGAAAACTAGAACCAACATTGTAAGCACGTCGGGACCATCCAGCCCTCAATCCGTCCAGTCTCACTTCTGTGAACTAGTGAACTAAATGTAGCATACAAAATATGTCGAGGATGGACTATAATTAGTAGAAACCCTGTAAAGTTCCCCTAGAGAAAACATAAAAGTGATTCTTAGCAAAAGAAATGCCAGGATAGGGCCGTTAGCACAGAAGATACTTCTCTGAAAGAGATCTAGACAGACAGAACTTTTTATAAACACACACAGACACGGTTAAAACAGTACATCCTAGCCGATACTCCACGGGCTGTAGCCAGCTTATCGGTCCAGGGAGAATTCCCGTCGGAGTTGGAATTTGATGGATGCCCTTTCTTGACGTAAAGAACAGTCATAAACATGAAGGTTGCAGATTCTGTTCGTGAAGGATAATGCGTGCCTCATTCACCCAAAGCAACTAAGCATTATCTTCCTTCCATGATGTTCCCGGATAACAATTTGATGGCATGGTTTCCAAATTATTCATATCTGAATCCAGTATTATTATTATTATTAAAACTTCACTCCTGAGCTCCCACGGACAGGTAATACAACCCAAATGAAGCATCTTGCAACACCGGGAAGCCCAAAACGCTGCTAATTGAAATCCAGCAAAAAAACATTCACAGCTGACTTAAACGCCTGCAAGCCAATTCGACCAAAGGCCGATGCCGGCAACAAATTCCAAACCTTAGCCCACCAGGGCACGAAGCACCGACAGAACTGATTAGTTCGACATCTGACAGCCTCCGAAGTGAAAGAGTGCGCTCCGCACGCAGCACGATTCGCTCTCCTAAACACCCTGAGGGCAGGGAGAGAAGAATACAACCAATGCCTCTCATTATTGTACACCTTATAAAACATGCATAGCTCTGCTACTCTTCTCCTGTGGGACAGATTCACTAGATCATTATCAGCGCACAGCCTGC
>LQNS02276481.1:15485518-15527896 GCA_001587735.2 Parhyale hawaiensis | reverse complement strand
AAAAAGTTATGAACGGATCTTCAAGTAACTTCACAAGCTGTTATTGCTATCAAAAGGCACAAATGACTAGATTTTGGAGTTAATACAAAGAAAATCATGGTTTCAGAGCCAATTTGAATTTTTTGCTACCGTTGCCTCGCTTGGCGGAGGTATGCGCACTTAGAGTTCTCTAGTTTACGAATATAATTTAGTAATTTTAGCATATGCAGTGCGTTAAAATTCATTATTCCTGCAACATTCCATTAACTCGCTTGCATCCATCACATTCCCATTAACTGGGAACTCGTTAAGTGAAGATCGCTTCCTTTCAGCACCACATCAGCACCGTGGAGGATCTCAACGCCTTTTCACTGCCAGCGTTCCGCTTTGACGCATTTTTGGTGCCCGTAACAAGTGCCTGCCTTATTTATTATGGAGCTGCCGAGTTAAAATTTAACGAGTGATAGTCGCGGTTGATGGCCGCAATAAGCTCCTTTCTTTGGGATAATTGTGGTAGTCATGCGACCGATGAATTGGAGGAAGAAGAAGAAGCTCGACGGGCCGTTGCGGCCGCTGGGGAAACTCTCGTGAGCTCCATTTTCTATCGTCGTTACGTTTTCTTTTCGCTAGTAAAAAAAAGAATCCTGTCTTTCAGACGATACTGAAATTCTCAAAACTTTAATTCTTTACTGAGAAAAGTACGGTGTGTTGGTTCTATGTAAACCAACATGCATTGCAGTGCACTGTCTGCTGTTTTGTAAAAATTCCAATTTTTCTACTGCTGCTCAAATTTAGATAACTAGAATGCTATACTGAGAAAATTAAAGCGTGCTGATCGTATGTAAATCATGTAACGCTGCAATTGCCTGCAGCACGTTTGCAAAAGCCAGGCTTTTGTCCGTGAAGCAGTACAATGAACGATCATGATTGGGCAAATGAGAGTCAGATGTGTGGGTTTTATTAGTCTCAGGGACTGTTCACTTCAGGAATGCTTCATATCCTATTTACAGCTCGTTGTAGCACAGCAACGGCAATAATATCAAAGCAACGTTGCCGTGTGTCCGCAGTGTCTCTTCGGGCCTCAGTCAAGGTTGTGCAATGCTGCAGGCTGTGGGTTCCCGCGAGGACTGTGGCTGTAAACACTCCAAGTTTCGCTTGAACAATCCAAACGAAGTTATTTACGAACATTTCTACCTGATGTGTTGAGGCCAGTTCCCGCGATATTTTTGACGTATATTTTCGTCTAGTTTCTTCGTTTTGACAGCGTTAACTTTAGATTCGATTCATTTCCGAATAACGATATCATGTAACTTCACATTCACGTTATTTTTTTGTGTTGGCAAAAAACAACTTTACATTCAGTTAATTTTTTATTGCTGACTACGTGCAGCTTTACAATTTCTCCATTCTATGTTTAGATTAGATTAGACGAACCAATACGCCTATTCCCAAAGAGACACCGGAACTTACGCCCTGGCCCTCTATGAGCTATTGTCATTATATAAGTAGGATGTAGAGGAAAGGAGAAATGAGTGGGGGGCGGGAAAAAGTCCCTGCCAAAGAAATGATCATGAATGCACGCAAGCACGATCAAGAGCCGCTGACATGCTGAGCTTAGAGACATCAAACTGTGTAGTTGGAGCGGGAGAGAGAAAGAGACGGATTAAGGTGGCCTAGGAAGCTTTGACCGTTAGGAGTTTGCAACTCCTGGAGGAGGAGTTCTGAGCTGTGGAGGATGTCTCTCCCCATGTATGTCCAAACGATTTTTAAACGCGTTGAGTGACTCCGCACTAACAACATCGGAAGGGAGTCTATTCCAAATGATGAATATGAAATACGGAAAGAACTGCTGATTTAAGGTCGTTCTTCGAGCTTTTTGCTTGAGTTTTTGACCATTGTTGCGCAAGCGATCATTGAGGTCTCTTTCAAAGAGCCCCGTTGTAGGTACGTCGTTGAAGCATTTCAAATACTTGAATGTTTCTATTAGTTGCCCCTGAGACGTCTTTGCTCGAGAGATAGTGACCTTTAGTTCAGTTCATTTCTCTGTGCAGACACCGGTAATTTGCATTTTATTCGTTCCATTTCTATGCGTTGACAGTGGGTAACATTTAGTTCAGGTCATTCCTCAGTGCGAAGGATGGGTAACTTTGCATTAAGCTCATTTCTTTGTGTTGATACAGCGTGTAATTGTATCGGCGTCTCATTTCTTTGTGCTGAGAGCGTGTAACTTTGCATGAAGCTCATTTCTTTGTGTTCACAGCGTGTAACTCTACGGTCACTCATTTCCCTGTGTTAACAGCGTGTAAGTTTGCTGTCGCCTAGTTCCTTATACTTCACGAGTGGCTCTGTACATCCGTTTGGCCAGTCACCGAAGCTACCCAGTGCGCGCCTCGCTCCAGCGGTTGCTCTTGGCATTCAGATTTTTCAAGAGTCTCCTGTCCTCGTTATTCTTATTTTTTATCTCGCCATGGCCATCAAGGAAGACGCTGCCGGGAAGAAAAATCACGGCGTCCACTGCGCTGCACAAGAGAAGATCAGCGCAAAACGGGAAGGTCCAATTGGCACGACGAGCAGTGAACTACGTGAGCATTGCTGGTTGCAGGAGATCCTTTCTTGCGGAAAGGGGCCAACTTAGGGTTACTCTCGGTGCTCTACATAGGCGATAATTTATGGGAGTGAAGATGCTTCTTAATGAGAGGAAAAAATGCTACAAAAACAGAGTCACTGTCAATGAACTACAAGATCGATGTTACATTCGAGTTATAAATGATGTTTGAAGTAATAAAGAAGTTAACTCAAAGCTACCACGTGACAGCGATTCGCGTGAACGATGATTTATTCGAGTTGAAATCAGAGACGCTTGCAGCTACTCTTTAATTCGTAAACAGTGATAGACCTGAAAAAAAAATAAGCCAATTTAAAGAGTCTTTGAACCAGGTAACAAATTAGCGATTCCAAGGGGTTATAATACATTCTTGATGAATGAAGACAAGTTAGGGAATCTATAATACGTAATAATTTATTCCACTGAGTTACAGTGGGCACATATTTGAAGAAAGCAGCCAACTTTACGGGAGTTTTTAGCGCACCACGTGGAAACTTTTTCGTCCGTACGCCATGTATAGGGAAACGAAAAACTAATGCAGACGGTACGATAATGAAGGAGAAATAACGAATGTTCTAATCTTGACGTGCACATGAAAGAAAAAGACGACTTGATGGAGGCCTTGTGCCATTCCAATCCTCTTGTTGCACGACCGTCAACAACGGGATGGTATTTTTTGACCGCTTCTGTCATTTGGTCGTCATTCTCTGGGGCAAATGAACGGAACTAATCCTTGTGCTGCGATGTGCTCCCGTGCCCACTGACTGCCCACCGGTAGCATGGCACCTGCTCACCGCTGGTATACTGCCTGCCCACCGCCAGTATACTGCCTGCCCACCGCCAGTATACTGCCTGCCCACCGACAGTATACTGCCTGATCACAACCAGAACATGCTTACTGCCTACCCACCGCCAATACGCTGCCTGCCCACCGCCTGCACGACGCCTGCCCACTGAAGAGTGCCGCCTGCCCACCTCCAGTATGCTGCCTGCCAATCGCCAGTATGTCAGCATGTCGCTTTCCACCACCAGCATACCGCGCGCCCGCTGTCTAAAGTACCCTACACTGGGAAACCCACATGCACTGGTTCGTGCTGCAGATATAGGGCAACCGGCCCCAGAGGAGTAAGTAGAGCTGCAGCCGACCATGCGGGTCGTTAAGAACCATGACGCCGAAATAAAAGTTTCAACGACCCGAGCCCCCCACCCTTCCATTCTTGGTCAGACGGGTGCCCCCACCCAGCTCTGCATACCAAGCAATTGCCGACTCATCACGCCGGATGCTACAAAAATCACTCGACAGGCTCGTCACTCGAACTCGGCACCTCTAGCACAGAGGTCAGGCACGTATGGCATGGATCTAGAGTGAGTAGTCTCCGTGGATGGGATGGGTTTCTAATTTTTTCATTAACCGCTTATAGGGTCTTGGACAAATACCTTTCGGAAGTCTAGGTAAACGAGGCCAACACCGTTTCTTCATATTTGATTTCCGTAACTTTTGAAACGAAGTCCAATAATTTGAGCAGCTTCTTATATCTCGGAAGCCGTGCTGGGTGTCAATAATTAGGTAGTGCATCCTCAAATGGTCAGTGATGCACTTCTTCAGGAAGCGTTCGATGACTTTTGCTGGTGACTGAGGTAAGACTGCTTGGTCGATAGTTACTTGAATTTTTCTTATCCCTTTCTCAGGTATCTGGATCACGTTAGCGAGTTTCCAATCCTGTGGAACTTCTTCCGTACTTAGAAACCTATTGAATATTTCTAGCAGTGGCGCTGTGATGACTGGAGCTATTTCCCGCAGAACAAGAAAAAAAGGATTATCTGAGCCAGTATAGATTTGTACACATTCAAGTTAGTCAGTTCTTGAAGGACCTCATGCTCCGTAAAACACATGCTTCTTGTGGAGCTGCTCTAGCAACGGTGCTGGTTGCGGAATATTCGCAACAGTTCTTACTGTAAATACCGAGGTGAAACATTCGTTCAGGATAGTAGCCTTGTCTCTTAGATCATTGGTGATGTCGCCGTCGGAGTTTTATAGTGGACTTTCGGTTTCTTCATTGAATCGTCTGTCATTTACATTCTTAAAGATCACATTAGGGTTGCGTTTTGTCATAGTGGCTTCGGAAGCTCTTTTTTTCCGCATATATAGTAGTCCTGACTTGTCTCTTCACTGCCCGACATGCCACTATGTGGTTGTTGCTGTTCTTCTTGAAGTACGCTTCCAGGCTTTGTAACAAACTTGCCGCCTGGCAATGACGTTCTGATTCATCCAGAGAGGATAATTGCTGATACGAACTCTTTTATTCGTGATGTGTCGTCCGGCACCGCTCAGGATACTAGTCTTCAAGACACCAGAGCATTGTTCTACACTGCAGTCTTCCATTATCAAAGTTAAATGTTTTTATTTCAGTGCCATTCCTAGGAATTCGCTCGCCAATAGTGTGGTAGTTTAAGAGGGTTAGCTGCTTGAGTTGGACCGTCATCAGATTTGAAGATAAATTCAATCATCTTGTAATCTCCAAGCCGGCCTAAGATAGCAAAATCGACAATTATATAATCTGATGTAGATTTTACCAGATTAAAAATATTATCCTATCTGGTGGGTTCATTAACGTGCTGGATCGTGTGGTTCTAGCTGAGAAGTTCGAGCACTTTACTGCCTTGGCTGGACTACCCCACCCTATTAAAAATTTTGGGTGGAACACTGGTGGGATATGGTAGTCCCGCACACAGTCGAGAAAAGAAGAGGCGCATTGCAAGAGGCTACCGCGCTGTTCGTTCGTCGAAGGTGATTTTAGGCAGGCAACATTGACCTCGTTCTGAAAACGATTCACCCGAGCAGTGAGGGCTTCGCCGCGCTTGCCAAAAGCAGCAATATTCTGCTACTTTCGCGAAGGCCCGCAATAACTGGGGAACACGGTCAGGCAATCGCGGCGAAGCGCTCACTGACTGCTTGGGTGAATCTTTTTCCGAACGAGGTCGATGTTGCCAGCCTAAAAACGCCCTTGGCAACCAAGCAGCGCGGTAGCCTCTTGAATGCGCCTCTTCTTTTCTGGACTGTGTGCGGGGCTACCATATGCCCCCCGTGTTCCACCGGAAAGTTTTAATAAGGAGTGTGCTCAAATCCAATTAATATATTCTCTTACACAATATATTAACCAATCAGAGCCGTGGAAATAATTTTATTTATATATAGAACATTAAGAGAGTGCCTACCTTCTCCAAGCAAGGCAACGGTAACGGAAAATTGAAATAGGTTCTGAAACCATGAATTACTTTGTTTCAACACTAAAATCTAAGAATTTGTGCTTTTTGATAGTATTAACAGTGTTTGTAGCTGTCTTGAAGATCCGTTCAGAACTTTTTGAGTTATGCTGCTGACAAACATTACTACAAACATAAGTCAAACACTCAAACAGGCCAATCAATCATCATCAAAATTTAATGAATCATGTCGTTTAGCTAACAAGCATGAAATCAAACATGGTGACTAATATAGGAACGAGCAAACAGCTTATCACAAAAATTTGGTTCTTTACTCGTCGTAATATACCTAACAACTCATGTAAATTTCATGAAAATCCGTTCATAACTTTTTGAGTTATGGTACTTAGAAAAAATAGGTAGACAAACAAACAAAAGAGCGGATTTTCACCAAAAGTTAATCATCTGTTACTGTTAACATGCCTAACAATCCCTGTAAATTTCGAAAAGATCCGGTCATAACTTTTTGAGTAATCTTAGTGACAGACAAACAGAAAGAATAACATACAAAAAGAATAACAGACAGACAAACCCAAACGAAAACATAACCTCGTCGGTGGAGGTAATTATATGTATATCGTTCAGTTTGTATTTTTATTGTTCAGGTTGTGGCTTTTATTATAATTTCTTTTGCCATCCCAGGAGAAAACTGTGATTCGATTTACATATATAATAAAAAACTTTCGTATAGCGCAATCAGGTGTAAAATATACAACTATAGATTAAACGTTCTCTGAGTTTGCAGCTTACGCATACATATACAAGGTGTCCCCTGCTATGAACTTCACTAACCCCACTACTGAAACCACCACCACCACGACCCCGCAAACCGATACCACCACGGCTACCACTCCCGGCCCCACCACTCACCACCACTACCCCATGTTTTCCCAACAACTCCAGCACCCAAGAAAGCTCCCAGTCATGGCGGCGGAGTATTTGTACTAAGCAAAAATGCCCGAGCTTTTGAGTGGTAGAGTTCACAGGGCCTCGAGGCCACCCTTAAAAAGCGGTAGATTTGACTAATGCACTTTCATGAGGCTGTTGCCACACTGTCTGCCGCATAAAATGAATCGCAGCTTCTACCAACAAGGAAAAGAATATTCTTGAAGTGTGCCGTACTTTTGCGGGCGCGATATCAATAAGAGGCTTGTCAGTTGTCGTCGTAACCATATTTTGTCTCCAAGTTTGTTCAGTGGAGTTCTTCTTACAGCGATTCAGAAGGGCTAACCATGAGCTTGCCCTGCCTCTTTTTAAGTCAAAACCTCTTGTAAATTTGTTCAGGGTATTTTTGTAGCTAAGGGAATTAGAATTTTAAGCTGATTTTTCCTTAGTACTACTGCGACAGTACACAAGAATCCGTATTTTTGTTTAACTGCGTAATTTAATAGGTAATATTTTTTCAATTAGAATATATTGCTATCATCTTATAGCGTACAATGTTTGTAAAATCTCTAAGAAGTTAGATTAGATTAGATAGGCTGCAGAAGACGAACCAAGAGACCCATTCCCAAAGAGGCACCGGAACTTACGCCCCGGCCCTCTATGAGCTAGTGCCAATATGTTAGTAGGATATGGAGGAATGGAGAAAAGAGAAGAAAAAAAGGAGGGGGGGATAAGAATCTCAGTCAAAGAGACGATCGTGAATGCACGCAAGCACGATCAATAGCCGATAAAAAACATAGTTACATGTAGAGTACTTTGTTGGAGAAACGCTAGTACATCAAGATTTAGTCATTTCCGTTTTATTCCCAATTATTTAAGTCTTTCGGACGTACCATACTTTCATATAGAGAATTTGAACCAGTGATATTTAATTCCATCGCATTACAGTTTTAGCTTTATGAGGAACTTGGAAAATGATCTGGTATTCTTACCAGAAATTTGTTTTTTATTTTTTATATGGTTCCTGCCATTTTCTATTGGAGGTCGATCTGTGGTTATATACTGGAATTCTGACCTATAATGATAAGAATTTGCAACTTAATAGTGTTCTCAACTGTTTGTGAATGTCTCTTTAAAAGACTACACTACAAAGTGTTTGACGCTACAAAAAACATTTTTACATTCGAAATGTTTCCAAATTTATGTTTGCCAGACATTACCGCAATAGTTAATTTACTGTGAAAGAATAGCAAATTATGAAGGCAAACTCGAAAGCTTTTCAATTATAGTTTCACGAATTCTTGCTACTTGATTTTTAGAGGGTTCAGTGGTTTTTACCGGAACTGTAAATTTATGCACCACAACCATCTATTTTTTTCCTGCTTTCATATATTAACCTACTATAATAATGTTCTTTTAAGAGTCTATTTTCAGAGAAAAACATTTCACTCTTATTTTTTAGCGTTGTGGCAATGTCATGTTTGCAGCATTTCTGCGAATCATTTTTTCATCAAGACGCACAACACTGTGCACTTTTGCACTTTTTCGTACAATTGTTTTAAATATCTTACAAGCAACCGATACTCAGTTGTAGCCAACAGGTCTGCTGCTATAAGAGAAAACACCAGCTGTACGTCCATGAGACAGCCCTCTCTGTCGCCTGTCGGTTTGCCAGCAAAGCTATTTAGGGATGGACTTTATGAGCCCAATCGAGCTGAGGAAAGAAATAAAAATTGGCAACGCCAAATAAGTTATTAAAAATTTCTCCAGATCCTGCAGCTCTCACATAGCGACTCCCCCGTTTTTATTAAAAATGCTGGTCTACAGTATTTCTTACCTCTCAAGCTCGACAGCTATCAGTTTTAATTTTAGACAGCATACACTTCTTTAAAGACTATTAAAAATATGTACATAGTTCGCTGCCATATACTCTCGCTTTGTTTAGCATCCAAAATTTTCTAGTCCGTTTTAAAGATGCCGAAAATTTTTGCTCCCCATATGCGAACACATTTACCTCATTGTTAGATAAGTAGTAGAGTACCCGCTCTGTCAAAAATGACAGCGAGGAATTTGTGAAGACCGGTCTTCATTTTACTAATCTTTTTTTTCCTAACATTCTTCTGAAAGATACGCTACAACGGCCGACTCAAATTGTCACAAAGAGATAATTGCTTTCTGTTACAATTCATCTAAGCACCACTGTCGTTCCCCACCTCAGATAACATGCGAAGAAAATGAGCTTATATTTGCTAGAAGCGAAGCTCTACTGATTTTAATTAAATTCCCGCCGCGTATCCTACCTACCGAATGATAAGCCTGCAGTACGAGGTTTTTCTGTTGAAGCAAAAACTGCCTCGTCAAAAGGAGTGAAAGAAGACAACAAGCTAGAAATAATTGTTTCCACTGCCCCGTGAAAAATCATCGCTTCCTTGTGTTTCGTTGATCGTCTACTCAATTCATACGTCGTGAAGCGGGAGAAAATATTGATTCTATGTATGGAGAAGGTAAAATAGATCAGACTCCGTGGTAGGGCTAAGAGAAGCTTTAAATATCATACCTCATTTTTCGGATTTTAACTTTCGCTGCTTAGAATACGTTTGCCATCATTTACAACCTCGTCTGTGTTGTATGAATTTGTTTTCAATGAAGCATGACAGAATGACCACAGTCTCCAACCTGGGATAATTTTCGCCCATCTGTTTTCTTAGAGCGGGACAGAAAATGGATAGAATAATAAATAAACACGTAAAGATACATATATATATATATATATCGGTCCTTGTTATACTGTAGATTATGTTTTACTTTTCTATGCATAAAACCAGCACTAAATGTATTTCATTATTGCCTATCGTTGTCCAAGAATTAGTTCCTACGGTAGCAGGTGGCTCAAGCAAGCTTGTATATCGTTTCTTTTAATTTTCTTTACAACTAAATATTTTCTACAATTGTCTTTCGGATACACACTGGACTTCACTTTCTGCATCTTTAACAGCAGTTCTATTTTCTTTTTTTTATCTGACAATTTTTCGAGCCAGCGTTTTCGAACATTTTTCGCGTGGATGAGACATAGCTCACTGCCTCATGATTGTTCTTCAAAACTGTTATGCTACTTTCACACAGCTAAACGTCATCTCACTCGTCATAATTTTCATAAAAATTTACGAGACTTAGCTTTCTGCTGACAAATCTACAGACATCCACCTTTTCCAGTAACGCTTTCTAATGGAACGTCAGTTCTATTTTACTATTGTCTTAAAAAAATGGAAGAATTCTCTCCATCCGCAAACACATATACTGTGATATACACAACATTTTTCTTTGTTAAACCTAAATCCAACACCAGTAATGTTCTATTGATTTGCCATGAATAAACCAGATTTCACGCACTTTAGTTGAATATACAAAGCTCTTATGCAGTTTTTTTTTATTTTCACGTAATTCATCTTTCACCAACAAATTTTTCTGCCAGTGCCTTAAGCTTGGCTGACTAATTCCACTTACACACAAGTCGTTAAGATACTCAATCTTTTCCGTGCAATTTTTACCATTACCTCACCCTCTTCCAAACAATTCTTGTCAAACATCTTACGCATAATCGATAGTAAACTCCGTGCAGACAGATCTATAGCGCAAATCTGTTGCATCTCTTTCATCGTCTTCTCTAGTTTAATGCCCCACATTGGAATTAACTTCCTACCGATAAAACGACGAAATTGCTTTACCTTCTCTTTCATTCGCCCCTAGTCCATCAGACATATTTCCAGAGACTGTCACCAATGTCTCCGAAGTATGCCAGACTTAACATCCTAGCGACAGATCTCTACATACAAAACTGCTATACCTTTTCCTTTGTTTTGCCTCTAGTTCAACACGAGACACCTTTTACCGTTGTCCTGGAACCGTCTTCTTCCATCCATAAGTTTGGCGAGCGACTGTGATCTCTGGACCATGGAGAGCAGCCAAATGACCGCTTGAGTTTCGGGGAAAGCCCATCAGTTTCTTCGCACTTAACTCGGAAGAAAAGCCACAAAACCTAAACAATATAACGCAAGAGGGACGCCGTGGAGCATGGACGCCAGTCAACAAACATTGCGTACTGCTGAAGATCCATTTTTTGCCTCCTTGTGAATTTGATGGATGACTATCCGGGGCCTTTTTTTTCACCGTCTCTGTGCCGTGAAGAGTGGACTACTAACGTTCTTACTGAACTGACTGATGCCTTCCTTGCTTAACCAAAGTTTGCTGATCTGCATGGGAATAAATGATACCGCTATGTTGTACAAGAAACCCGGTGATTTGTGCGCCTCGTGTGATTTATTTCTGCTTGAATAATACAGTGATTCCTCCTACCGGGTCACTGCAACGAACAATAGCTCTTGACGGAGCAGCAGCAAAACAGACGCGGGCTGTATGAGAATAATTGACTTGTATGATTTATTTCTGCATGGGCACTGAGTCATTACTTTGGATAAACGTACCGGTTAATTTCTATTGAGTGGGTGCTGATGAATAGATGGCTGCACAGTTATGAGTTAATCTTTGGATAAATGTAGTTGTGAATTTCTCTCTTGAGTTAGTGTTCACGAATAAATGACTGCACTTTAATAAGTTAACCTTCCTGCCTGAAAGGAAGGCTAGCGGTTTTAGGGCTTCCTAGAACCTTATAATACAGGTTGCATTGTTGAAAATTCTTCGCCAAAGTGAACGGTATCGGTGATATAGAACACTTGTTTGTAGATTTTGAACGGACAGAAAAAATCAATAAATAGGTAATTATACTGTATGAATAACATTGTAATCAATACATTCTGTTTCTGATGTAACAATTTTGAACAAACTACACTGTCACCAATTCGGAATGCGAGTACCTAAAGGGTTACTTTCACCGTACCCCATTGGAAAAGGTAGTAATATCTTTTGATGCAACCACGCCAACACACCCGCCCTGTCTCTAGGCATCTCGCATTATATTATTTTGTAGAGGCTGCCGAGGCGGCAGATCTATTTGTATGGCATGACTGTTGCCAAACTGTCGCTATCGTGACGTTACTATGAGATGAAACTTCCCCTGACAGAATTTTTGGCAGCCCCAGCTGCTTAAACCGGAATGGAACTGCTGAGAAGGCCAAGATGCATGTTAGGGATATCTGTGACACAAGGCCTGTTTGTTTAGAGTAGGAATGGCTCCATAATTTCACCGATCTGGCTTTCCTTTGCAACGTCACATCACTACAAGAGACGGCCGAGGCCAGTTCGCTGGGCGGGACCTGGCCACAAACGTGATACATGATTGACGTCACTGCAACTTATTTATTCGAAGTTATCTAATTGTTGCCGGACTTTGTTATTGACTGAATCATACCATGTATTGCGGTTAGAAATTGGCGATTCCTAACTGAATTCTTGGTGGCCCCTGGAACTGAAATCGCTAAACAGCCTCTGGGCGGCCAAAAATTTTATTAGGGAATAAGTCAAGCTGCGTTCGAAGGTGTTGGTTCAGTAATGACACTGTCGGTGAAGTTTTCTATTGGTTTTTCGACTAAGTTTCGTATGGTCATCTAAATACAGAAATGAAATCATCTTCAGAAAAAATTTACTATGACTTCATGCATGTAATGTGGATCATTTTTGAGATCGTAGCTTCTAGAGAAATATCAAATATTGTTGCTCATCACATATGCAGATATCCACAATACATTCTGAAAATACACTTTAATTCTCTTTGCTGAAAATTGTCCATAGTTAGTTTTGTCCCCTGCTGACTACAGAGCTTTGCGGACCCATAAACATTTGTTTCTTATTCATTACATCCCATCTGCGTCTACTAACAAATCGCCGAGTTTAATATGGCTTTGTATTTTAGATTCACTTCATATCCATAAACACAGTGTTTGGTACAAGTTTTCTCTTGTGTTCACTATTATGAAAACATGTTTCACCCTCTAATGACTCTCCTTTCCCTTGTGAACAACAATGTAATATGAACGTACCACATGTGCTAAACTGTACTGTAGACATGGCATGACTGTAGGTACCTATGAATTGAAAGGTTCGCTCACGTAGATTTAACGAGCTATAAGGCACATCTATTATTTTTGTGGCCAGCCGTTGTGAATCAGCCGCACCGAACTTCCATTGAGACTTCGACAGATCCAATGAGTTCCTTCTTTATCCTTCTCCAGTGGCTAGAGCAGCGTGCTAGGAACAAAGAGTTATAGATCACTTGGAAGCAATAATTGCTACATGCAAGACTCGATTTGATAGAGTTGTAAGGCACGAGCTAGTGATGGATCCGTTTCGATATCTGTCTGAACTTTAAAACTGTTTATGAATTAATTGAATTTTGGAAAGATGTTTTTACAGGGCGGACAAAAAGTATTAAAATGCTATAAAACTTTTGCATTGTACATCTTTTAAGTTTTACGTTCAGAAATAGTTATTGCAAGTCGATCACTTGCGAAATTATATATATTGTTAAATAAAAGTTTTAATTGATAAACAATGAAGGCGATAGAGGGTGAAATATCTGTAGCTTTGGGTTAATGTTGGCCAACCCTGTTGTTTCATTTTCTCCAATAAGCTTAATTTTTTAGTAATACAGAACATTCCAGTCGGAATTCATTTTCGAAGTTAAACAGCCGTTTATACTGAGCCCAAGTTGTTACTGGGGCGTTTACCTTTGACAACTGCAACGTTTGGAGCCTATTACGGTGCAGTCAATAAAGTAACATTGAAGAACACAAAACAATAGCTACCTCAAGCTTTAGAGATTCTAAAACAGCATCCAATAAATTTCCTTTTAACGTTCGTAACTCGCACCTACCTTCAGGCTACCTGAGCAATTTTTTATTACATAATGTATGTAAGAAATACCATCGGAAATACTGTGCATTTCTTTGTCAACTCTGCTCTAGACTGCATAACTTGATAACACTTTCGACTAACATCTCCAAAAGTGTACGTTATGCCAGAAGCAATATATAAAACGCTTTCCTCATCAAGCTTTTTCCTAATATTCAATTATAACACCAT
Source organism: Parhyale hawaiensis (assembly GCA_001587735.2). Lineage (NCBI taxonomy): Eukaryota > Metazoa > Arthropoda > Malacostraca > Amphipoda > Hyalidae > Parhyale > Parhyale hawaiensis. The sequence continues at coordinate 15,514,128 of LQNS02276481.1, read as the reverse complement.
AATCTTAGCGAAGAAATGCCTCCATCTCTGCAAGTGTGACTTGGACTAAAATTATCAATGTAGACACATATGTGGCTAATGTTACTAATCGTACCGCTCTGCAGCTCTCTTCCAAAGTGTAGGTTATGCCAGCTGTATGCAATCTAAAACACTTTGCTGTGTTAAGTTTGTTTTCTTTTGCTGTCATTACACGTTGGACTTCAGCTTACTGCCTCTATCCCTTAAAATGTAAACTATGCCAGTTTCACATTTAGAGTACATTCCATTGCCAAGTCTGCGCATAAGTTTCAGTCCTAGCATCATAACCTGCATGACTTACAACTGGCTCCCATCTTTACAAGTGTAACTTAAGACTAATTTCATAATTCTGAACATAGCTGCTTGCAACCTCTCCAGTTAAATTGAAAAACTGATGTAAAATCACGGTATTGTATATCGAATTGCAGTGATGTGCTTTACTGGCGAAAGCAGTTTATCGGAGTGTCTGTCATGCACTGCACCTCCGAAAAAGATATGTATTTCATACATGTATTAAACTAAGCGTGACTGAGGCCTGTGCAGTATTTGTTACCAGTAATTTTCTTACGTGTATTTTCTATTGTATGGATGACAAATAAGAAAGTAATTAGAAGAAAATGTTCCAAAAACTTCAATCAGACTTACTTCATTGAAAATCTGTTGCAGCTAGGTGTATACTGATATCTTTTTATTTATTGTGGTAGGTATCGACGTCATGCTTAAGCGAAAAAAACTCCAGCTATAAGAAGACGTGCTCTGAGCCCCAAAACACGCATGAGCGTGCCAAAACAAGTAATATTACTGTTCGTGCCAGTGTGGCGTGGAGGTTTCAGGACAGCCTGTTCGTCTTACTTGTCTAACTGTAAATTCTTTTCCGCACCCTCCCAGGAGCCATTCTCATACTTTCTGGTCCGGCGTTGATTATCAGACCAGTTTCTATACAGCATCCCGCTAATATGCACTGTGTTGTATGCTACTTATTTGGTTCTACACTAATTAACTGCTTGTAGCTCGTGCATTCCCTTCCTACCCCTTCCCTTTCCCATATCTCATTCTTCTCTCTATCACAATAAAGTACGGCACTACATGTGCCGCTACTTAATTAGACGATATCATTCACTAAGAGTACCCCTCTCCGACAGTGTCATGTCTCTTCGAATAAAGGCGTGGTACCAGAGCAATTTTTATTATTGTATTTAACAGACAATGGACACTGTAAAAGGTACAACACCAGCTGTTGCATCAACTGCTTCTCCTTCGTCGTTCCATCGAGAAACTTACTTGACAATTTTTAGCAGGATTTTTCCAGGGTGCAGATAACGTCATCTTTTCATAAGCGCTGAAACAAAATCAAATGTGAGCTGCTATTACGCCTGTTATCTTGAAGAAATTACTAACAATAATAAACAGATGACTTTAATCAGCAGAAATACGCTAGAAATTTGTCATTTTATCATCTTGCAGTTACCATAGTAAGCATGGTACTATAAAGTCTTACTCGGTAGATACGTTCGCATATAAAATTGGGCAGTTTAAAATGTTCATACCGAGTTTCTCCTTGTAAGTTTTCTTCGAGTAAAGAGAAAGCACATTGGAGGTTCCTAGGCAGGCTTTGCCAAGTGGTTATACGTAGTAGTCGTATTCTAAACTACCGCTATTTTTCTCACTTTCATTTCTACACAGTGCTTAAGGTATCATTTTATCACCAATAAAAGGAAAGAATAAGTGAATGCAACTTCGCTTGAACGAAATATGTATCCTTGTGTAATTAACTGCACAGGCTACCAGAGACAAATTTCTACAAATATAGATGGCGCGTATTAATCTTTTTTTTGCGTAATGTGGTTTAGTGGTATTAAATATTCGCCATGTACAGTATTTGGAAATCGGTTAACTTTATTGTGAATGAGAAGAGTGCCGTGTGTGTTTTATTTATTGTTTGAACTTTTTACGTAAAATTTGCCTCGTAAAATTATATTCACGCATCCGGTCTCCATTTATTCTAGTATCGTCGACGATACAAAACTCATGATACCACGCTTTGAAAGTTACTGCTCTATGTGTGGTACCCTCCTATCTAGAAGTACTCAACACCAAGCCGCATTGTGCACACTGCTACTTCCCGCCATCGAAAGTACAGTTACCAAGCCAATTAACTGACTCGTGTCACTGCCAAAAGTGTATACCCGAAACTAACACATCTTCCTATGCACCAAGGGAAATACCCACATCAGCGTTATTTCTGCAGGCCATCTATTTAGTGCAAGAAAAAGTGTGCTGCTTTTGGATTAAAATGCTTCTCGGTTTAAAGTGATCGGTTCCGATTATTGCCGCAACTCCATGCACACCCTATTATAACTCACCATCGAATAAATTATAGGGAAGTCATGCATCAAAATGACTTGTACAGCTAGATCGAGTCTAATGGCTGTCTCACGTAAAACTCGGCCTTTAAATTTCTGCCGCCAGTTATGCACCGTACCATCTAATGTTTAAATTAACGGTAGCGTTGGTAGGTACTAGGTAATAGAGTATAGTCTACCTGCTGTTGTGCAAATTCCTCGCAGCATAGCAGGATGAATTCTATTTAAAGTAAAGTTGACTGACTGCATTATGTGCTTCCCGGCCGACCCGTTTAGTTCTATGTATGAGAATCGATTCTATTTGCTCAACTCGATCGAGCCAATCCAATCCTGTAAGCCTCCATTGTCTTGTCAGAAAAGTCAATAATTAGCTACGGATTTGTAACGGATTCCACATAATTTCTTTTCCAGCCGTCTCAAGCGTGATCATTTTATGTTGGAATCCTGAAAACTGGGCCAAAGTGGTAGATAACCAGAGATCAACATTTAAGTTAGGACAAGATTAAGCTCAATGTATTGTATAATCTCGATCGAACTGAGCGAATCGCACACACCCTGAACTCCGAGCATTATAATGAGTTATTTCAAAAATTTCCTGAAAAAAAACTTGCACTTTCCCCATTTCGCGTATTATCGTACTTCTAGTAGTACAGATCGCAGCATTTCTAGGTAGGTAATGAACCTTACAAGCTACGGTAGAAGTTTCTGAGACCTACTGACAATCATATACTTAGTCATACAGGCATTCAGCTTCATACTCTAGGCCGAGCACCATGCTCTAATGCACGACAAGTCCCTATTCAGAGACTGGGCGACAGCATTACGTATGCTGGGGGCAGGTATCACTCCTATCCAAATGAAATCGTAGGCATAGTTGATCATCGTGTTATCTAGTGAAGAGAGCATGTCACTAGTACACAGAACGAACAGCAGGGAGCCAAGTATGCTACCCTGAGAAATCCCAGACTCCACAACGACTGAAGCACTCGAAAACACCCGTCAACAGACAAACTCTGCATTCGCTCAAAGGCAAAATCACGAATGATTCACAGAATCAAACCATGACACCAAACGGCTCCAACTTGCGTTGTAGACCCACCCCTGTGGTTGACCCTGTCAAACACCGCGCTAAAGTCCAACTGTGATATTTCATTAAGGTGATACATTGTCCAGACAGTAAAGGTGTGAGTTCTCTTCTTCATCATTCTAGTATTTTCCTTTTATGATGTTTTATTAAAGTTATGTTTGTAAGTAAACTGATGGTTCATCAAAGTTATATTTAACTCATCTTCCTCATCATTCTAATCCACTCTTTGACAGGTGACACCCGAAGAAACTCATTAAACTAAAAATTAAGGACTTTGTTTTTACGTCATGAAACTGTCAAAAAATCAATTTTAAAGAAATAACATAGTAGAAACGTGAGCAAGTTGTGGTAAAGGGTTATGCTATTATCGCAAGCGTCTCTAAATATCCATGCATTGCGGTATTTTTTCCAGCGTTCTAGCTAGTCGACCATTATGCACGTGATATCAGTGTATTGGAAGAATGCTATTTAAAAAGGGCCCTTAGGACATTAAGAAATTTCGGCATTATGGCATCCAAAACGCTAGCAGTAAGGTATTTAAAACTCCTTGTAACAAATCCTTGTATTCGGCCGCTAGAAGACTTTACATTCTTTTTTTTTTTTCCATATGGCATGATGGTAGTTAAATATCATTTCTATCAGGCTATCATCTGTCAACTTTCCAAGATATATTTTTACATTTATATATATATAAATATCAGTACCGAAACAAATCGCAGTAACACGTTAAGGTTTCGAAACATTCTTTCCGTATTGTAGCTAAGATTCCTCGCGGGCAGGGAATTTCATCAACCTTCCCGTTCATCTTGCGCACATTCTGCCTAAGAACGGAACAATGTTAACATTAAGGCATCGAAGAAACCATCCACTAGGGCATCTCCCTTCAGTCAATTGTTATCCATTCGACACCATGGAAAAGACGTCACAAAATTCGTGCATTATGGTATCAAAGAATCCATGCAGCGGGGCATCTTCGCCAGCGTTCCAGTTGGACAAACTCGGTGCGAACCAAAGGTACGTCAACTGGAAAGAAAGAGGAAGGGGGGGGGGGATTCCAGGTGGGAAGAGGTTGGCTCTCTTCTGTTTATAAACCGCGGCGGCAGCTCATGCATGAAGAAAATATCGACCATCATCACTTGTAATGCTGGCAGGGGCGACTCTCTCAAAACAGCTTTGTGTCTCAATATTGACTCATTTTTCCAGATTTGTTTGACTTATTTCTTGCATAGTAACGCCTTTGNTCTCTTCTGTTTATAAACCGCTGCGGCAGCTCATGCATGAAGAAAATATCGACCATCATCACTTGTAATGCTGGCAGGGGCGACTCTCTCAAAACAGCTTTGTGTCTCAATATTGACTCATTTTTCCAGATTTGTTTGACTTATTTCTCGCTTAGTAACGCCTTTGTTGTATCTCGTCTCTCTTGGATATCAATCTAAAAAACTGTGATTTTACAGTTTCTGTTTCTTAATGTGGTTCAATTCTACACTTTCTTTTCACTGATTACTAGTTATATGATTTCCTATTCGTTTGCTTGCGATTAATTTATGTCATTTACTTTATTCTTATTGCTCTAAACTTATTTATTTAATTTTTATTCATTTCGGTTAGCTCCCATTGTCACAAATTCGTTTATTCTTTTACATTAATTTATTTTTCGATTCAGTAGCTTTCTATTGTTAAAAATTAGATTCTTCATTCATAATTCATGTATTGCTTCATTCGCTTAACTTCCATTGCTGTAAATTTCATTACATGTAGTTTCAGTCATTGTTCATCTTTAAATTTCTTTTCAAAATGTAAATACTAAAAATCAGATATACAGTAGACATTTTGTATATTTTTAATTGATAAGGCGTATTTTCCTTTCTGTTCCCTAATTACAAAGTTATGTCAAACTGTTATATTAGTTATTATTGTTGAGCTTTACCTTAATGAGCTTTTTTTGTGTTTTTTTTTTCTTTTGGGGCTATTTTTATAAACTTGTAATGTTTTTCATGAGTGTTGGAATTCTTGTAATGAATGTAGAACCATCTTTTAATGGCCCGTAATTCTACCAATATTATATACTTACGCTTCAAATTGGACGTTGAAATTTTTGCAGCAAACCATACAAATATCAACAGACACCCCCTTATAATAAATAATAGGATAAAAGCAGAAAACATTTCAGCACCACACTGTTATAGAAACTTCAGTCCTTAAAACCGTTAAAGCTTCCTCTATAATTTATATTTCCTTCTGCGTTACTTGTTCTTCTCATGATTGTAGCATTTTATTCAGCATGTCCGAGACGGTCTCAAAATCTGCTGAGTCATTGCGAGATATGGACGGGACAGATGATTTTTTGCTTATAGGTAAAGCGAAATTTTCTGCTATTTTGGTCAGTGTTAAACGTGTACAAATGTACTCTGTTGGTTGCAAGCAGAGTTAGCATTCAGTTTCTTCTTTACTTCTCTGTGTTTCGTATCTTGGAATGTTCTAGTATCTTCCGTCGTATGCAGTTATTACCTCCGTCAGGGAGGTAATGTTTTCGTCGGGTTTGTCTCTCTGTCTGTCTATCCATCCATCAGTTGGTCTGACTGTCTTTCTGTCTGTCATCAAGATAGCTCAAAAAGTTATTGACCGATTTTAATGAAATTATAGGGATTGTTATAGGCATGTTGAGAGGAACAGATTATTAACTTTTGTTGAAGATCCGTCTATCCATTTGTTTGTTTGTCTTCCTCATTTTTCTCTATGCTATATCTCAGAAAGTTGTGGACGGATTTGCATGAAATTTACAAGATTTGTTAGGTATATTATGAAAAGAAATTGACCAAATATTTGTAACGATCGGTTTGTTTATTCATTTGTTTGTCGCTGTTTTTAGTTAAATGCTTGTTAGTACAATAACTCAAAAAATAATAAATGGATCTTTATGAAATTTGTAGTTGTTAGTAATGTTAAAAGGGATAAATGATCAAATTTTGGTGCAGATCGGTTTGTTCCTTTGTGTGTTTGACTCATGTTTGTCATAATGCTTATTAGCAGCATAATTCAAAAAATTATGAACGGATCTTCAAAAAAGTTGCTGAAGCTGTTAGCACTATTGAAGGGCACGAATGATTAGATTTTGGTGTTGATGCAGTGAAAAATCATTGTCCCAGAACCAATATTAATTTTTCGTAACCGTTGCATTGCTTGGCGGAGGTATGCGCTCTCAAAGTGCTCTAGTAGTATTAATTTTACCACCTATGTTCATTTATTGTGCCTGGCAAGGTACCGCCAATCGTAATTTGTGATGTGGTTTACCACCCATGGAATTTTTTCTTAACTGGTGACCGCATTTGTAAATTCTATTGCCATTTACCAACTATCGTAATTTCTTTTTCCTATTATCGCTCGTATCATGATCTCTAAGACGTGTACGCAACCCTTTTTATATATTTTCTTAAGCCTGGTACCTCCCACCGTGGTTTCTGATACATTTTACTTGCGCCTAACATCCTTTATCGGAGGTTCTGTCACCTTTGCACAACCCATGATTGTTCCTCGTACCTTGTGCTACCAGCACAATTTCTGATTTATTCTACGACCATCACAATTTTCTTTTTGTTTGCCTTAGTACTTAAAATCTCAAATAGTCGCTGATATAACTTGGAGACTTAACACGCACACAGTGCAGCCTAATTTATTGTTCACAATACGTTAGTTGCAGTGACACTACCGACAGCCAAACGAATCTATTGATACTCATCCCATATTGCACAAGCCTTCAGCATTTATGTTTTTTAGCCGCTACTGTGCAGCGCTTCGGCCGCTTGGAGGTCACTAAAAAGCCCAGTGTTTATCATCGCCTCTCATTCATGCAGCAAAACACCGCACAATAATACAGCGCCGGTCATCTGCAAAGGAAAAAAAAAGCGAAGCGGTCATCGCAAAAACGCTAAACGTCGTCATTACTGAGCTTGCCTAACCGCAACCGATCTGCACAGGAGCGAGAAGGAGGGAACGAGAGAAGTGTTCGCTAATGAAGACCGAACTGGAGAGTATGGCGCAGCATTTGCTAATGTCGGGCCAATTTATGTAACGCAGCCAAGCTTGAAAGTATGGGAGAGAATGAGTGTATCTATGATGAAGAGAATGAATAGTAGAGCATTCGCTAATGTCAGTGTGAAATATGGAAGAATGTTCACAACTGAAAAACCGATCTGGAAAATGTGGTAGAGCAATACGAAATGTCGGGCAATTAATATAACACAGNATGAGTGTATCTATGATGAAGAGAATGAATAGTAGAGCATTCGCTAATGTCAGTGTGAAATATGGAAGAATGTTCACAACTGAAAAACCGATCTGGAAAATGTGGTAGAGCAATACGAAATGTCGGGCAATTAATATAACACAGCCTAACTTGAAAGAATATGCCCTTGTGAATACAGTAAGAATGAAGAGAAAGCTTGAAAAGTCACTGAAGTTAATGAGTTGTAAGCGGCTGAAAAACATCTGAATCGGCACCAATGTTAAGAGTTCAGTAGAGCATTCGTTATTGTCGGTTTATCATTGCACAGCAGTCAAACTTGAATGTGTGGGTGAGAATGAATGTATCTCGGTTGAAGAGAATAAATAAAACTCACTGCAATCACCGAGTTGCTAAGTATAGAAAATCTATATAATAATACCTACACAGCTTGTTACTTGCTTCCTTGTTTGCTTTGTTTGGTCCCTCCTTCCCTATCTGAAATATTACATAAGAAAAACTTCATCTGTCGAATGCCAAGAGAACGATAAAGGACGCAACCAAAAGTTCTGGTGTCGGTTTTGCCTAAAGAAGTACCTGGGGTTTTCTTGTCATTCTCTCGCGCTTCAGAGATAAAAGTGGTCTCCGATTATGTTTCCGTTTCACTCGTTTATAATCCATTCCGTGTAGTTTTTCTTTGGCCGAAATTCTTTGTAGCAATTGAAACTTGACTCTGAGGCAAGGCCAGCTATTTTTATTTCTTATTCGCTATTTTACTGGTATTGACCATAAGCACAACAGGTGCCCACGATAGAAAAGAATTGAAAAATTCACAAAAGTTTCTTAGTTGTTACTTATGAAAGAATATAGGTTCGACTAAAAAAATTGGACAGTGCATATATATAGATATGCAGTAAAACATGCAATATATAATCTATCTACAAACACCAAATTACATCAAGCGATTTTTCTAACCCAGACACCTAAATGATTCATAGTTTACTAAACTTGCCGAATTCTGAAGTATGTGAGACATTAACTTATGGCTAACATTTTGATTAGTAAATGTATAAATTCGCTAATATCTGAAAAATATGGTGGACTCAACTAAGATTTAAACTATGAATGAGAAAATATTTTATTGTGCTCTGGAGAAAATTTCATAACTTACTGAAACTTAAATAGCCCGACAAGTTTGATTAATTTTAATTATTTCATAGTAAACTTGTAATATTTCAACTTGATACTCATTTCAACTTTAATTACTTCTATCATCAATTAATTTTAGTTAAGCTTCCCATACTTTACGTTAAATAATAGCTGCTCTATCTACAGTCCGGTACTTCAGAGGCAATTGTAGTTATTACCTTCGCCAAGGCAATTATAATTATCATTTTGACGGAGTTTGTTTATTTTCTTCTCTGTCTGCCCCTCTGTTACGAAAATAACCCAATGAGTTATGAACGCATCTCCATGAAATTTGCAGGGATTGTTTGGTATATAAGGAGGAATGAAAAGAAATTAAAAGGATATACGTTTGCTGTTGTTCCATTCAATCGTTTGTTTATATGTCTACCTGTTTTTTCTTGGCAACGTACCGTAACTTGAAAAATTATGAATGGATATCCATGAAATTTACACGAAATGTTAAGGATTATACGAAGAGAAAAATGACAAACTTTTGGTGGCGATCTGTTCGTCCGTGTGTATCTTTGTCTGCATGGTTGTTGTTCTGTTTGTATCAATAACATAACTCAAAAAGTTGAACTGATGTTTATTATCACTGCCAGAACTGTTTGGAAAGTTAAGGGAAACGATTGACCAAATTTAATTTTGATGATAATATGTTGGTCCGTTTGTTTGTTTGTTTGTTTGTTTGTTCGCTTGCCTCTCTTAGTTCGTCTGAACATAACTCAAAAAAAGTTATGGACGAATAGTCAAGAAACTCACAGGCATGCACTGCATGGTAGCAATGTTGCGAATAACATTCGATCAAATTTTGGCGATGGTCACAAAGAAATGCTTTATATATTAAATTGAGGCTAATTTCATAAAATAAATATAGGTATCGACAGTTTTCACTAAAACTCACAGTTTCGGGAAATATCTCTCATCCTCAAAGATTAAAATATTCATATTCAGCTTAAATTTTTCGTTAGCATTAATGGTTGCTTGGCGGAGGTGTGCGCTCCCAGAGTGTTTTTCTAATTTCAATTTATACTACCTTCTTTTGTATCAAACATTCTATCTAAAACTGCAGTTATTTTGCACCAGACGTTAGCATTATCGCATTAACCTTGAATTTTTTCGAAATTAAATTTTCATTAGGCCTAATTTTCATTATTTTAACTTCAGGGAGGATATGCCCAGATATATATATTATCGTATAAAGATATTAAATATAGCTTTAACCAATTTAAAAAGGAAGCGTGCAACTAGGCGGCGTCTTGCATATCTCGCTAAGCTTTGATCGCGATTTGCATTCGGATTCCAATGATTGATTTTGACAGTGAAAATAAAGACAAACCCATCGCTTTTTGATTTATTGAGGGCGTGCTTCCATTGCACAGTTAAGAGGCCAATTGATCTCACCGCCTCACGATGTTATACACTGACGTGTGTGTTAATGAAAATGGTATTGAATTATGATTTATTGGTTATCCATTGCAACGTCATTATGAGAAGAAAAAATGAAGTGTAAAGAGGTACTTAGGGACATGAACTTATTATTGTACCATGCTCTTGTAAATACAGTACTATGCGCCAAAATCATTTTATTGTTATGGCGTGGCTTCAGTTTTGTTCGGAATGACAAAAGCCGTGGTACAGCTGAAATGAAACCATCTGTCTGGTCACTTAAATATTTATAGTCTGTTAATTACAATAACCCATATATTCCTTGGTGCCATTCGCTGCTAATTCTATTAATTCGAAGCGAAGCTATAGCACCCTCTTTCCTTGGCTTGGACATTCTGAAACCGCATCAGCAGTTACAGGCATATATAGTTAATGCAATGCTTCAAACTTGATAAAAAACGAATAAATAAACAGATCAGATACATATAGAAGAACACATCATGGTCTTGATAATAGCGCCTGGATTATTTTATGAACACTATTGTCTGACCATTTCATCATGGCAGTTCGATCGTGGTCAAACACCTCTATAGCGTTGCCAATTCTTTGGGTGTTTTTGAGATTTTGTTCTACCCATATCTTAGCCCCACCCACTACCAGTGTAGAGAGAAATCTCAGAAATATCACTAGAATTGGCACTACTATAGAGGAATTTGACCACGACCGAACTGCCTTGATAAAATGGTCAGAGTATAACAATGAACAATGAAGCCTTGGAGTATGTTTTTTGACATTTCATTTTTACCCGTATTTTGGAGTAATGCAGCAGACGTAGTTTCCTTTCCAACTTTTTTTCCATAGGATGGGATTCTCTTCCACTGGCGGCTCGTGGCTGCCTAAGGGGGTTGCTTTCATAGTTTTGCAATTGCAATTCTTTCAAGAATTAGAAGTAAAAGATAGTCACGTTGATTTCACGGCCTACTTGATATCAGCAGCCCTGCGTTGTCAGAGGGCTGCTCTTGCAAGTTTTAGTACCTATGATCGCCTCCGTCCACACCAAGCAAGTAAATGCTTGCAATCCTTGGCTTGCAGCGTCAGCATTTCTGGCGTTCGAGCTCTGTATTACTGAAATGCTGCAACTAGTCAGAAATAGGAACTGTCGGGAGGGCGCAGTGGTCACTTGAGGCTTCCATCTGTTATCCCATAGCTCTGAAATTCTGCGATCGACAACAGCCGTGCACTCCACTTTCGCCTAGTGGACATCTGCCTGCTGCACGAACCAATGCAAGTGGATTTCCTAGTTGGAATAGCTATGTGCTGAAGTTAATTTTGCCTTTACTTTTACCAGGAAACCCACATGCACTGGATCGTGCAGCGGATACATCTACAAATTTAGGAGTGTACTACTGCAATTGACTGCAGACTGTCCGAGTAACAGCATTAGAAATATATAAATGGAAGGCTCGATGTAGCAGCTGCACCCTCCCACTCTTGCCACAAGCGTTAGGCCAGCGCCCCTCAGAAATGATTGTAAATGTCAGAAACGCTAACGCTGCAGGCCCAAATTTCAAGATTCTTCTTTTTTGGTTGGAGGTAGGACGCCTGAACTCCAGGTCACGAGCAAGTCCGTCCCTTTAACTACTCAATTACTGAAGATATACAGTAGAAGGCAGCGACTGATATGTACTGTTGAAATAATGTCTGTTGCGATGCTAGATATATTTCATATGAAAATTGCTATTGTTCTGGTATGGATCTAGCTGTGTAGCATTCTCACTTCCCTAGCCACTGATTTTAAAGGAACATATACAGACATTCCACTTCTCACAGAACTAAGCACTGAATATTAAGGAAGTGTGTGATTTATTAATTCATCAGACGTTCGACAACTTTATTTTTCACATTTAGCAAAAAGCCGTCTCCATTTTGTCATATATATATATATATATATTTCATGCTTTGTATGGAAGTACTATCCAAGAATACAGTTCTCGGTTTTCATCTTCTTTGACTATGCAATACTTGTTCGATATGAGACTTGGGAAACAGCTGAGGAGAACCCAAATACATAAATATGTGTTTTTTGACCATCTGTCTAATCCGTTAAAAAGTTAGTGCATTGAAGAAGTTCTTGTAGAAGCGAACAGAAACAATTAAATATCGCTTTTAATTATCTTGCTTCAACGTTTCGATGTCACTGCATTTAGGAACTACTGTTGAAGAAAACCTATTTAAATTTACGTTACTTTTTTACCGTACATTATCGTTTACATCTAGAAAATACTAGCCATACAGAACTTAAATATAATTCTTAGTTGAGGTACTTGTAAGTTGTTTCTCCTATGAAACGGTCGTCAAAAACTCAAACGAAATATTTTACACACTGTATTTTCCTGGCGCTCCACATGCATATGTCTACCGTCGCTATGTGCATGTCATGGTTCTCTATAACATGCCATACAAGCGCATTCTCAAAGCTTCAAATTGATATCTTTGAAGCGTTCTTGTTGTCACAAGGACTTACAAATCGTGTTGTTGACGTGGAGGGCAACTCTGCGGTGTTTTGCGGCCAGCAATCCGCTATGGACCCGCCGTGATCCGAGCTCATCTTCCCAGAAGGATCTGATGGAACAGGCGGATCCTTGGGCGCACCTAATGGTATTACTCCTTCCTGTCGGACGCATGGAAGATGAATTCTGCAAAGCTTGCGATGTATTGGGCCCCAATAAAAATGAGTAACCATATAGATATCTACACGTATAACCATGGAAGATATAGTGTATGCTACAAAGCTTGTGATGTGGTATATTATGTCTTTAGAAAAAGAGTAATTGTAGATGTCGGCACGTAATTGATCATGAAGAACAAATTGTGCTTAGCATGCTATATTATTGAGTTTTGAATGACGGACAAATCGGGTAGATATTTGCGCCTAATTGAGCGTAGAAGATATAGGCTTCTAAGTTTGTAATGAGATATATAGGGCATTTCAGCAACAGATGCTGTCGTATATACCTGCACATGAGTGTATGTTAATTCCTCCTGCTGGACACATCAGGGAGGATGTATTCTGTAAGGCAAAGCCTGCAGCAGGATGTGCTGAATCTTTAACAAAAAAAAACTAATAAAGCAACCGTGGGAATCTGCCCGTGAGTGGAAACTTTCAGTCCTAATGACGTTATCAGTGAGAGGATAATTTCTGTCATTGATTTTTTTATAACGTACATTGTGTTTGGAAAAGTAGATACTACTAGGTTTATTTATATACGTAGTTGATGCTTGAGAAAGTTTGTTACCTATAGAATTGAACGTTATTTGCGTGCCTATTGCCAGAATAAAAGAATATTTAAGTAAATGATGCATTAAATTCACTTGGTGTCATCGTTATCAAAATCTGTATCTAATTGAAGGTAGCATCTGCTTCAAGGTAGCAACATTCGATTCCGCTTATTCTATTCAGACGTCAACTGTCTTATGAGAAAGGTGACAAAATTATCATCAGTCTATGTAAATACCCACAATAATTAAAAAGACATTCGGGGACAACCTGCCTTTTAGTCAACCCAAGGCTACTGATGAGATTGGAGTTAAAGTCTTGACCAAACTCCTTGCCAGAATAGGATATATCTATATATTTAATGTATATATTATAGATTATGATAGAAGAAGCTGTAGAAAAAATTTGTTACCCACGACTAGAGTTTCACTGTTCCTTAGCTTATCAGATGGGAGGCTCAAAGTTGAATAATTTGATTTGAAATTTTCCGCACTTTGAAAGGTTGTCATAGTAATGATTTATATGATAACGAATAGTGAAAACTACAAATGACGTCTAAACTCCTGCAAATGTTTAGTCAGTTTTGAACAATGGTCCTTTACACTGACTTCAACTATACATAGCTCACATTGTACAATGTACAGATATACAGTTTTACCGAGGCAAAGGTAAACGTCAAGTCAACCAGACCGCACCCTCAACTGGGAAACCCACATGCACTGATTTGTGCTGCGGATTTAGGCCCCCTGGCCATAGGGGAGTAAATGCGGCTGCAGCCGACCACGGGTCATCAAGAACTATGGCGCAATTTTGACGGAAGGCTCAACAACCCATGCCCACGCGGGCGATAGTTTACAGCCTATACGAAGCTAAAAGGTTGGCACATCAGTATAGTAGACTTCGTAATACTGACAAATCCAATAGTTGACGAAAATACGCCACGCAAAAGTCAGCGTATCGTGGGCATCAAAATTTTTTCCAGTGCTTCTCATTTTATTCTACAACAATTTACGTCATATAAAGAAAACAATATGTATACATGTTCATGTGTATATAATCGAAATTGGCGTATTACTTGAAAATGTAATCCGTAGAATAAATAAAATTACTGTTGCAACGATAAAAAACATTTGTTTCATTTTCTCATTATTAAAATGGACAATATGAATTGTAAAACTCTCATACCAGGCCGGTTTCGATAAAAACATCATCAGTAAGATCTTTAAAAATAAAGTATGTACATTAGACTATTTTCTACGCGATAGTCCCGAAATAACAATTACAAAATTCCATACTTATACAAATATGTAAATGCTATCCTATATAACTAGGTAAAAGGAAGCGGTAATAGAAAAAAGCCTAAAAACATTCAAGGAAAATTCCTAACAACTATTGCCAATGTTAAAAAACAAAGAACAAGTTTACATGATTAGGTTCGTGGGATTCTACGGGTATTCACACAGTGGACAGGGGCGCAGACGATTGGTCGATGTTCAAGGAGGGGTGTTCAATTTTTATGTACATTGATTCCAAAATACGTAAGTCAGATTGAGTCTGTGCAGTGTCTATTAGAGTGAAATTACGGATATGAGGTGGGTGGTTGTTGAGTTCACAGTGATCACTAGGGCTGGAGTGTTATCGGACAGTTAGAGGTCTGCTGGTTCGGAAAGATGTGCCTACATGTTGAGAAAAGCGGACTTTGGACTGCTTGATACTGCTTCCTATATACGAGTGATTGCAGACCTCGCATTGAAAATTATAAATAATCATGGAACGCAGATCAAACGGTACGGTGTCCTTGAATTTAACAAATGATTTTGCAGCAAATGAATTTGTAGGAGCAAATTTAAAGTGAATTTGTGGATAAAAGTCTGGCAAAATATGTTTCAAATATTGCACTATTTTGCACGAAGGAGGTCCGATGTAGGCTAGCGGAACGTAATTTTTTTGTCGGGGCACAGTGGCAACTGGAGTTGGTGGGTGATGCTTTCTATTTGAAAATTTTCGGAGATACTTATCAAGCAGGAAAGTGGGGTACCCATTCTTTTTGAAGAATGTTCTTAGGAAATTTATTTCTTCGTTGAAATGGAAATGAGAAGATGAAAGTTTGTGTGCTCTATAAAGTAACGTACGGACAGCATTGATTTTTTAAATAAGAGGTGTGAAACTGAAGAAACTAGTGCCTAAGCCAGTGAATGTTGGTTTTCGGTACACATCTTTCCGAACCAGAAGACATCTAACTGTCAGACAGCACTCCAGCCCTCGTGATCACTGTGAACTCAACAACCACCCAC
Organism: Parhyale hawaiensis; assembly: GCA_001587735.2. Taxonomy (NCBI): domain Eukaryota; kingdom Metazoa; phylum Arthropoda; class Malacostraca; order Amphipoda; family Hyalidae; genus Parhyale; species Parhyale hawaiensis. The sequence goes on along the minus strand of LQNS02276481.1, from coordinate 15,498,290 downwards.
TTCATATCCGTAATTTCACTCTAATAGACACTGCACAGACTCAATCTGGCTTACGTATTTTAGAATCAATGTACATAAAAACTGAACACCCCTCCTTGAACATCGACCAATCTTCTGCGCCCCTGTCCATTGTGTGAATACCCGTGTATAGAGTCCCACGAACCTAATCATGTAAACTTGTTCTTTGTTTTTTAACAATGGCTGTAGTAGTTAGGATTTTTCCTTGAATGTTTTAGGCTTTTTTTTCTATTACCGCTTTTTTTACCTAGTTATATAGGATAGCATTTACATATTTGCACATGAATGGAATTTTGTAATTGTTATTTCGGGAGTATCGCATAGAAAATAACTTGTACATAATTTATTTTTTACAGATCTTACTGATGATGATTTTTATCGAAACCGGCCTGGTATGAGAGTTTTACAATTCATATTGTCCATTTTAATAATGACAAAATAAAACATATGTTTTTTATCGTTGCAACAGTACTTTTATTCATGTGTATATATATTTGTATCACCCAGCAGCAGATTTTTCTTTAATCACGCTTCATTCAAGATCAATTAATGTTTATTGGGGTTCAGCTTCTTGTTTCTTTTTTATTCTTTTCTTCTGCTAGAGGAATAAGTAGTTCAAATGTCATTACGACCAAGGAGCTACAATGGATGTTAGCTAGTACATGAAAACATGCCAGACATGCACGCAGTACTAATAAATGATCTTGAGAGACTGGCATTAAGTTTTGTTTAGTAATGTAAAATTTCCTGTGTGGTTGCGCTTGCCGACGTACATATATGCTGCTACAATATGCTCGCTCTAAAGTACCAAAGTACAGATACCACACTGCATAACGGATGCCTTGGCACTTGCGTTGACTTGCGGATTATTCATCCCTTATAACCCGTATTAAAATTCATCCCTATTTCATGATACGAAAATCAGTATCGGTAATATCCGTTGTTTGGAACTTTGTTCATGCGTAATTCCATTCTGAAATCAATCCATGCAGCAGCTTTCAAATGTAGCATCCGAATTCACTGGAGGAGGTTTTTGCCTAGTTTTGTGTTAGTGCGCGAATGAACCCTGATTTTCGGCAGTTTTTGAACTAATAAGCATTTTCCACGTGAAAAGTTAAACCATTAGTTCGATATATCCAACGAGTGGTTTTCGAATGAGGAAGGCAGCAAAGTGTTGAGCAAGCAAGAAGGAAAGGCACGTCTTTCGGGTCAATCAAGCCTGTTTATGATGCTACCAACACCTTCCTAAGAATAGTGTTCTTAGCCATTAAATAAAATCTGAACGCCCAGGGAACCCTTCCGCATCCTTGACATGTTCCTAAGGTGAGAAATACTAAAGACCCAGAGTCTGACAATGTCAAAACTGAAAAAAAAAAACTCTGTACTGCTTGGGGAACGTTTGGGAGCGCACATTGCAACATCGTCTTCAAGAAGACTTGGCCCTTCCGTCTCGTCGAGCAAGACTAAGACCGTTGCTAACGAAGCAAATTTGCGCATAAGTAACAAGCCTGGACTGCAAAGCAATGGCGTAAAGTAATATTTTCTGATGAAAGTTCATATGTCTACTGTCGAAATAATAAAGGGCGAGAAAGCCTTGTGGATCCAGTCCCAGTGACCATATCCTCACAGTAATGAAGGTTAAACATTCAGATGGCTTTATGTCGGAGTTTCTGGGGGAACTTTGGCAGCAGAGGGAGGGCTTTTCATTCCAGCTAAAGACATTACGATGAATTGTGAGTTTGGTATCAGTGTGCTGGGAAAACATCCGCCTCAAGTGTCCGTAATCTATTAAAGCTAGTGCTCCCCGTAACAAGGTAAAGAAGGTCATGAAACGGCTAGAGAATCATGATGTTAGGGTCTTAGCGTGTCATTGCGACGCTCTAGACCTCAACGCATTTGAAAATTGCTAAAACCTCATGAAATTGAAGCCCATCGGCTGCACCACATCATCGGCCCCACACCTAAAGCAAGAGATCCTGCAGCTCTGGGCCACAAACAATGATCACTACTATTTCGGGAACCTTGCATGATTCCATGGAAGACTTTCTAATGTCATTCAAGCAAAGGGAGAAATGACAAAATTTTAATCTTATTGAATGTGTAAGATAAAATTGAATTGGAGCCATTGATTTCATTTTATATCTGCTTCCATACCATAACAGAATTCTAAGCCACCCCAGAAGCTAAGATCGTAAACAGTTTCTGGATCGGCCAAGAATTCTGTTAGGGAAAGGAATAATGTAGATGTTTGTAAAGTGGACCAGAGCTTTTGAGGATACTGTATAATTAGATAAAATCTGACGCGCAAAATTCTCTCAAAAGGTTTCTACAAATTCCAAAATTAACCTTCTATACAAATTTCAAGATTAACCCTTGTTCCAACTTTCAAAATTAACCTTTGCTGTCGGGCAATTGCATTTCTCAAAAGCTTCTTCACCCCGAAATGCTGAGCGCAGGGTGACTTCATTAACGTAGCGGCGCTCTCGGCCACTGCAGTCCTCAGTAAATTTTTCCAGAAACTCGCAAAAATAACGACCCGCTTCTATTCTAAGTCCCCAATGGCAGGGTCTGTCTGCCCTCCACAAGTTTCTGTCTGGATAGGTTGCGTGACGGCTGCGTGCCGACGCGTTACGACGCGCCCAGCAGATCCCCTTGAAGGGCTTACTGTCAACAGCTGAGAATATCGCGTGTCAAGTGAAATATAGTGACTTTTGTCCGGTGGAAAAGAGTTCCTCTCGAGACGTGTTTGTCCCGGGCTTAACGGCAGCGTCAAAACCAACGAGATTAAGAGAAGCCAAGAAAATAATGATAATAAACATAGCAGTTTGACCTCCTCTTCCAATGCGATTAACTGTGAATGCGCCTTTAAAGTACGGGCCTCTGCTGATGAGAAGTAATTACTGTGCCCCATTAGTGACTCATTCATTGCATTTGTCAAGTTCTCCAACCCTTAACATAGGAACCGACATTCGGTTTCTCATAGAAATACCGTTACTGGACTCGAAAAAAAAAGAAAATCGACGATCGGTGGTATTAGGTTAACCAATTTGCATACTGCATTCCTGATTTGGTAGTTTTGTTTGTCAATACTCCTTGAAGACAAGAAATGATCGATGTGCAAATTGTATGAATATTGCAAATCACAATATATATCAACAAGTTTCTGGAGATGCCACTAAATTTTTCAGTGAAAAAGCAAATAACTAGAGCTGCGCTTGATATCAAGAATAACGGTATCGAGAAACATGGCCAGGAGCGTTGGATGAAAAGTGCATGTTTTAATGAGAACGAAAATTTATTGGGTTGTATTAGTGAGTAAACCGTTGTATTTTTCGTATTTGTCAGCCTCTCATAACTTGCAATTCTACAGTGTAAAATACCGTTGGGCATACTTCATACGGAAGTCTATGTGTCTATAAAAAGTTCCGTAAGAGTTACGAATGTTCCATAAGTTTTTCAGAGAACGTTTTCGTTATTTCTACAGACTGGTTTGTAATTTTTACAGTTCAAAGTTCAAAACTAAAGGTATCTTCAAAGTGTTTACAGGGAATATCAGTAATCTTACTGGTTCACTATAACACACACTTTTATTTTAGGAGAAATGATGGCAAATATGATAAAAATTACAGATAAATTTTTTTTACACTGAAGCCTTCATCTGCATTTAATTCTACATTTGATCAATGCACGTCAGCTTCTTTGCTTTTGCTTCATATATAGAGCCAGAGGATAATATCCTAGAATATCATAAGGATTGCAATTGCTGGACTTGTGTTTTGTTGCAGACAGGACGGGAAAACTACGAGTTATGTCATATAGATAAGATTGTTATCGCTTGTATACGCGGCCGTCGAAAACGACGGTACAGAATTTCAACAGCACCTCGTCTCTCTTCATCGTATACGTTTGTGCCCTGTATAATATTTTGCTCAAATTGTGTTTACGGAAACAGTGCAAAGAAACTCTGAACAGTAAATGCCACCGTGCCTCAGGCGTGGCGAAGATATTCTGCCCTGAAGGAAACAAACCGTGGTAAAAATTTTTCATTTCAGAAGGGAAATTTTCTCATCTGAAGTCCAGCTCTTACGAGTTGAGTTAAAAAAAAGATTATATCAGATTTACTTTCATACATTTTAGCTGGAGATGGTATACTATGCGTGTAAATATATACATGTAATAAATATAAATTGGTCATTATTACAGCATTTCAATTATTCTAGCAAACCAACAACTCCCATCGAACCATACAATAACATACACGTTTGAATGGCTTCTTGCTCGCTTACCTGGTTGGTTGGCTGGTTGTTATTTTTGTCCCGAGCTAAAGTATTAAGGAGGAAGACAGAGGAGGCCGCTCTACTCGACTCATGCCAAGTCTCAGTATTTAATATTTAATACTTGGTTCACAGCAGGGCAGCGTCAGGAGTTCCCCCCTCTCCCGCTTCCCCCTTACAGTCCAGGGGGTGTGCAGTTGTCATATTCGAGCCTTCCGTTAATGACGCTTAGCTCAGACAAACAGTGGTTGACTGCAGCCGTGCCCATCTCTGGGCTTTACAGCAGATTTATCTGTAGCAGGAAGCCAGGAACCAGTATATTGGGGTTTCCCCTAACTAAATATGACTAAAGTACCTCTAATTGGTAGAGTAGATGCTAGATTGTGATTACTTTCTTTCCACTGCAAATGTTTTTGTTTACCTGAGCTCATGATGAGTAAACTGAATGGAAGATAAGCAGAGGGCAAATAAAGGATATTCCTGGGAACAAAACCTCTAAGACGAGTGAAAGAGTGGACGTTACGTTGCAGTAATTATTTTTCTGCATTTTAGTTATTGACTGTGAGAGCCACGAGTTATTATTTGAATTCGCAGGGTATCCACTAAGATGTAAAGGTTTCAGCCGCACCCAGTGCTACTAAAGCATAGGTTCTCCCCAAAATAATCTAATTGTGCACTCACGATCATCTCATTGACTGAGTATTTCTCTTTTCTTCGTTTTTTCCACAAGATATCTAAATGGTTTTGAAATAGCGACAATAACTCATAGAGGGTAGGAGTGTATGTCCCGGCTACTCTCTAGGAATGGGACGGTTGGTATTGTCAATTGCCAGCTATCTAATGTAATCTAATAACGTTTTTTTCATATCTCATTGGCATCCCTGGCAGCTGCACCAGAAGCGGCCGAGCGGTTCAGTAGAGGCTTGACCAAGGAGGAAGGAATATCATTATCTGAAGCGTCCAAAAGAAGCCCGCTGGGATTTAACCCATAAAGTTCATGCATAGAAAAGCGTCCTTCCAGTAAGGATGACACTATTTGAAGTATTCAAAAAAAGACCCTCTAGTTCTAATGGGTATGATAAGTTGAGACTATAACCTCCAAAAACCTTGAAATGCTCAAAGTTCATTTTTTTCACTAAACAATACCTATACATCAGACGGATACGCAGGCGAAGTTTTAGGCAGCCAGTGCAACCAGAAGTCGGTAGAATAGGGGGCTGGGGGGCACGAGGTGGGCCTTACTTTAAAAGTTCATTTTTTGACTTCAAAAAGCTTCTTATTATTGGGCCGGTCTTCATGGAACTTGGTGGAGTTATGTAATATCGGAAAAAAATGTTGGTTACTCTTGTACTTTTTCCCATTCTTTCCATAGAATAGGTACATGAGTCTACCCTACATTTTTTTAATTTTACAAATCTATCAAGTTTCATGGAGATCGGCCCAATAATATAAAACCTTTTTTTTGGGGGGGGGGTGCCCTTGAAAATATTATTGCGCATGTCACAGCCAATTCACTGAGGAGAGTCGCGGGCTATGCAGTCCGGACTTACGTCTGTTCCAGCGTAGCATGTTGCGATAGCTTGATAACAATCTTATAATCCAAATTTAATCGAAGTGCACAATGGCTCCCATTCAACTAATTATGAAATACACCAAATATCAGTATCAGCCTATTAGAAGTTAACAAAATTACCCATTATTATTTAGCAGAATGCTATAATGGAATAGCAAGAAAAAGCTTTAATGGAAAAAAAGAACTGATATAACATCTGGTGTGTAGTCAGTCTACCATCTGCCTCCCCATGCAGAGACTATTATGCTCCAGGATAGTTCCTATTCTCTGGTGTGTATTGCTTTCTTTAAAAACCTTTACGTTGGAAAAAATTTCGCTCCTTTCGTCTCCAGAGAAACGCGTGCCGGAGCGAGCTGCATCGGTCCGCGGCTGCGGAGCGACAGGGCGTTTTCTTGCTCCGTGAAAGCCTTCAGTCCGCGAGAAAAGTTTATTCTTTTCCTAAAGTGAAAAATAAATGAACCTCGCTGCTTGTGTTACTTTTCAGTAACGGGTGTTTCTTTCCATTAAAATCATAGCGTATAGTTTTACATAAGTTAGATTAATAAATATTTGAGACGTTGAACTTACTGTATCTTGTATAACTGTGGTCTTCTACTTTTATTGCAAATTGCCATGTTAGTACAAGCTAATTTATTTCTTTCTTCTAGAACCAGAAATGCCGTTCATCTAATTTCTTTAGGATCTTTGCCGCTTGATGGTCGCATCTAATTGCAACTACATTCTTCTTTCTCTCATGCACGATTTGTAAAGAATAAAAATAAATAAAATTTGACCTAACTAACGTTCCCTATCCAAACCCAGTCCATAATCTAACCCAACCTAAATAAGAATTAAGTTTCAGACGAGGCTACAGAATGTGGGAAAACCCCTCTCTTTGCCTAGCGTTAACTCATTTTCCACGCAATTGCCTAAAGAAATATTCGCGTACATAAAATCCCACTAACGCCCCGTAAACACCAATTACTTTAATTTTTAGCTACTTAAGCCGCAGGTTTTATTTCCTCTCCTAAAAACATCGCATGCGCTGATTTTTCAGCAGTAATTATGCCGCTTTTTTGACTAGTTTAAAAAAGAAGGAAACAGCAGCCGGCGCTGCAGTTTTGATTACCTCATATAGTCCGCATTTCTTACTGACATTCCTCGCTTAAGTGATGCTCTGGTGAACAAATTTGTTGAGTTTTCTCCCTCATTTTTTTCATAACTAGTGAACCCGTTTGTTGAATAAGTCGTGAACATATATTTTTGTATTTTTTAACATATCTTTCCATTTCATCGAAAGCTTGCCCCTTTTGGAAGCAAAGTTGGGTACCTTGGAATTTTTTGTAAAAAAAATTTGAGTACCTTGGAATTTTTTCTTCAGTACAGTATTAGATAGAGGAAGATAGAACTTAGTCTGCATGCCCCTTTTGGCAAAAACAAAAGTTGGGTACATTGGAATGTATTTCTTAAGTATTAGATTGGGGAAAAAAGAATTCGGACCGACGGACAGACAGACAGCTCACTTATTATAGTATACAGTAGATTAATGAATGTTAACATGTTTTTTTTTTACTTTAGGTTTTGTAATTATTGTTATTTACTCTATATTTACTTCCGCCAAGGAGGTTGTATTATCGAATATTGCTTTTTTTCCAGTCTTCAAGTTAACTCAAAAAGTTATGAACGCACCTTTACGAAATTTGGAGGAATTTTTAGATTTGTTATGAGGAACGATTGATTAACTTTGTTCGCCTCTTGTTTCTGGTAGCATAATTCAAAAAGTTAGGAAACGATCTTATGAAATTTGTAAGAATTGCTGGGGTTATTACCAGAAGCAAATGACCGAATTCTCATGTTGATCTATAGGTCCATTTGTTTGTTTGTTTTTCTCTACGTATGTCAAAATTTTTGTCAGTACCTTACTCAGAAAATCAAGAACGTATCTTAATGAAATTTGTACGACTTGTGAAAGCTGTTAACAGACACAAATGGCCATATTTTGATGACGATCGTTTTGTCCGTTTGTGTGTTTGACTAATGTTTATAAAAATACAGTAGTTGTGAAAACATAGCCTAACTTAAAAGTTACGGACAGAGCTGCAAGTAAATTGCAGAAGTTGTTATTTCTGTCATGCTAGAGGCACAAATGACTAAATTTCGGTGATAATAATGGAGAAGTCCTAATTTCAGGATCAGTTTGAATTTTTCGTTAATACTCCCTAGCTTGGCGGAGGTATGCACTGTCATAGTGCTCCAGTTATTATTCCTTCCATTACTATTTTGTAAATTAATAGACGCTTAACTTAAAAGAGCTAAAATTTTAATTATGACTTCAAGTTCCTGGATATGAGCTAGTGATACTGGAAGCTAAATTTAAGCTCTACATTATTTGTACGTTCTGTAAATTAAGCCACTGCATTTTAAATTTTTTCTTCATATACTTAATTTTTTCTTTTAATTGGAGAATGAGTAAATATGAGGGCTGTGCAATTGATTAAGTTCCTTTTAATACTCTTTAGTGTTTTTCAGCTGATTTTCAGTTAGTTTAATTTGAGAGAAAATAGGTAAACTGTGCAAGTATTCTGAGTAGTTTTAGATACATTTTCTGTTTATTAGCCACCTAATTTCAGTTACTCTCTGTGAGAACAAAAGGGTATACTGTGCAATTAATTTGCACAATCCCATTATTTTTGCTACCAAGTAGTGTCTTGCAAATACGCCCCAATACTTATCGGACCAGCGCTCAGCACTCGCATGGCTTGCATCGCCATGGCGCCCAAGTGCTGCGTTCCAAGCTTTCCAAAGCACTTTCCGGTGGCTCCGTCTGATACACGCTCGATCTCCTATTGCGTGATAAATACCACACCTTTACAATTTAAGTGCACTGTATTGCAACAGCTCATCATCAGTAACTCGAGACAACCGCGATGTTCGTATCACACACGCATTTATTGCATCCGATCGTCATGTACTGTAGAGAGTCTCTTTGCTTACGGAGTCATGAATGGTGGTGGCCAGCCACACACGTCCACGACTCCCAACAGTAACCGATTGGTGTCTCTCTGCCAGACACACCGAACTATTGCGAGGACAAATATCAAAGCGAAGCTTGCTGCCTCATGATTACAGAGTGCCTAATGAGCTACTGTATTTGGCTACTGCCACCACTCTTGGGTGACACTCAAGATGGTGAAACCATTTAGAGCCCAGCGGCCCATACAGCCTCCACTTTAGATGACACCATGACAAAGCGAAGCTATTCTCTGGTGACTTCTTGCGTTGTGCTCTTTGTAAAGTGAAACTCGGAGTAATCGGGGAAACTTTTAGGGTTTTGAGCAAGTGAAATATCGAAGCCAATACAAGAAGTGCATTGCTGCAAAAGAAACTGCAAGCGCTCTGAGGAATTGACTCATCAGAGGACCAATTTGGATATATTGCAGTTTGACACCTGAAATCGTTTCGAAGAATCAAAATTTGAAACAAACGATGCAGGTATGCTACAATAAAGAATAATGTCTCTGAAGTTTAAGTAAAATACAAACGAAAAGGATGTAATTAACTTCGGAAAACTGCATTCATTCTCAGAAATAAAAGAATTAAAAACACGTTAACTCCCTTGCAGATAGTGTAAGTCACTGCTTACCGGATCCCAAGGTTCCAACGCCAACCCGTTCTACCAAGTTTCCTCATTATCTATATGCACTAATAGTTTCGTTCCGAGACGAATTACAGGAGACTAGCTAACGTTTTTTGGCAGACTTTGTTGTGAATTGAGAAACTAGTTCAAAAACAGATAGTTCTCTGCATGTTTGTCGCTTCGAAGCGTAGTACACTGTGGATGATAAGTGGTGAGAACTTGCTGCTATTGACTACCATTAGGCTTGGAAGGCAGTGTTAGTTATTATGGCAGTTTACAATTTCACGATACATTTTGCGTTTTAACAAGGTGCACTTAACGTGTGTGCTAAAAACCAATGATTATCTTTTTCTTCATTGCATTAATTTCCTTCTTTTTCTTTTATGTATTTCTTTCTCATCTTCTTCGTCTCCCTTGGTTCCAAGTGCCGCAACACAGTTGAAAGAATTACGAACAAAAAGCATAGTGAATTGAAACATGAAGACTTTAGAGTAGGACATTTTGGTAAGTTTATAAACTCTACAGTTAGGCCGTTCAGTACGGTATTACCTCCTGCACGTGCGGTATTTACCTTTACACGTTATTTTTCTATGAGGAAATACGAACATTTCTTGGTGTATCAAGTATCACGCTGTTGATGACCTACTGGATAAGCCTATTACATTTCCTCGTAGTGGCTATTGCGAGAGACCAAGTTTTCTTGTATTAATAAATAAACGTCCTGGCATAATTGCTGCGCACCTGAAACTGCTGCCTAAGCATTTTTATAGCCAATAATAGTAGGATCAGTGCAGTATAAAGGCAAAATGATGGCCGTTGAGTTTTAATTCTGAGGTCTGCGTATCGCAGAGCAGGGAGCTCAACTAGCACAGGAATGCGGCCCTGTGCACTGGAGGTATTGTGGGTATGAGACGTGAAATTGAGTACGAGTCATAGTGTGGGCTGTGAGACATAATGTGTAAGAGTAACCAAAGTTCCAGATATGAGACATGGTGTGGGATATATGGAACAAGGTATGGATCATGAGGCAAGGTGTTCTGCGCGAGACATTGAATAGGGTGTGAGCTGTGGTCTGGAATGTGAGACCTGGTCTTGAATTTGAGATCTGATGTGGGGTTCGAGACGTGGTATAAGTTGACAGAGGTGGCGTAGAGTGAGAACCGTGTTGTAGGAATGAGACATGGCGACGATAGTGAAACATGGTGTCGAGGATCAAACATGGTGTGAGGCATAAGACATCGTGCGAACTGCGAGGAATGTGAAATGGCACGTTATGTGAGATAGAGTGTGGGTAGTGAGATATGATGTTCAGTAAGAGACGCGGTATTCTGTGCAAAACACAGTATGAAGTATGAGACGCGATGTAGGAGAAGACATAATGTAGGGTGAGACATTGTAGCTATGAGGTGTAACGCTTGGTGTGGACTGTTGTGCGTACTAAGGTAGGACATAATACTGGGTGTGAAACATGGTGTTGGGTATGAAACTTACAGGATGCGATAGGTGACACGAGAAATAATGTAGAGCATGTGAAATAGTAAAGCATGTGTAGCAAGGTGAAGCGTGTGTAGGAAGGTTAAGCGTGTGTAGCAAGGTGAAGCGTATTTAGGAAGGTTAAGCGTGTGTACCAAGGTTAAGCGTGTGTAGGAAGGTTAAGCGTATGTAGCAAGGTTAAGCGTGTGAGACATGGTGTAGAGTATGCAACATTGAGTAGTGTGTATGATCCAGTGTGGGTATTAGACACTGTAAAATTCAACACTACGAAATTCAGTAACCGAAATTTCGGAAGCTGTAAAACAGTTTGTCCTGCCGAACTTGCTGAATGTTTTCAAGTGACTATCAGCAGCAAAACAGTGTACAAACAATTGCTATATATATTATACGCTATAGTAATTTGCACGTTGGAAGTACTTTATAAATTTATTATGGACTTGAGCCTGTATGCGCTTCATTACACGAAATATTATATATAATATAGGCATATTATTTTACATAATTTATGTAGATATATATACTATATATATAAATTATATATAAATTACATAAATTATTAAGTTCTTAAAGAAATTGAAGCTATTACGCACATATATCTTTCTTCAATGCATTAGCTAACTACGGATAGTTTATACTATACTAGTGGCCCATGCCGTCATTATAAATGACGGCAAAAAATCAACACTTCACCAAAACCCCCGCCGTCTTGTGGGCTTCCTCATTTTTCCCCTATCTAATACTGAAGAAAAAAATTGCAAGGTACCCAACTTTTTTTTTTCGCCGAAAAAAAATTGCCAGGTACCCCACTTTTTTCTACATTTTGAATCTGAATTTTCTCCTATCTTATTCCCATAGCACGTGACAGGAAAGATATAAATATATAATTAAATAAATAAAAACACGACGTGAATTATTATATAGTACTGATTTATAACTGATGCTGCACTCCGAGAGCGAAGACTTCAACCAGACGACGTAACCTCAACTGACAGAATTGTAAGCAGACAGACAAAGAGAGAAACGGACCCACGCATTACCATCAAAACCTGATCGTCTGCTCCTCGTGACGTTTCTAAAAGTTTTTGTTACTCTCATGAAGATCCGTCCTTTACTTTTTGAATTGTTATTGCTAACAGACAAACAGAGAAAGACAGTAAGCGAGAGAGACCGACGGACCGACGATACTTCCTGGGCCTAGTAACGTACAATCGGTATATGAACGTAACAGTATGAACAACGATTTCAGGCACGGGCTTTTTTGTTACTTTTATTATTTTGTTGTTGCTTTTATTATTTTATTGTTATCATGGGGGGTTCACAACCCAAAGTCTGGATCGGTTGAGCGATGTTAGGCTCCACACTCTGGCGCCGGGTCACATCCCGCGACCTAAGGCTCAGAGCACTTTGCGAATGATGCGCGCTGTAATCATTATTATTATGACTATTATTATTATTATCATTGTTATACTGTACTGTAAGGTCCACATGATAAGAGCAGATGCAGCGTATACTGACCCAGTTGCTTTCCTACCCATGAATATTGCTAATGCACTCGTGCTTAGCTCTGATTTATGCAAGAATAAATTGCTTCAGCTCTACCACGCGAATAGCTAACTGTGCTTATGCTCGACATGGGTCACTACAAGCGGCTAGTTTAGCCACAGTTGGGCGGCCCTCCTGAACACAGCACACCCGTAATGCAGCAGCAGCTGCAGCACAGGAGCTAACTGTAAGCTGTGTCACCTGGTCTAACTGTTGGTGGTAACCCTCGTACCTACTGCACCTCAAAATTCATTG
>LQNS02276481.1:15458224-15481965 GCA_001587735.2 Parhyale hawaiensis | reverse complement strand
CACCTTTTTTGCTCGTCACAAAAACCAACCCAGTAGCTTGCTGCTCAACGCCGCTGACTTGTAAACCCCTTGTGATTTAATTAGCAGGATGCTTGAAGCTTTGCATTGCTAGTGGTTTATGGTGCTGTGTGGTGCCTTTTATACCAATCTGTGCTGCGCAGCAAACGTTAATTGTAGGTAGTAAAGCAATAACCGGTATTTTAATAAGGCATCAGGATTGGCTGTACTTTTGAGCTCCCACTGTTTAATGTACCGACGCTTCGATGCTTGCCTGGCGGAGTTACTTTTTGTTAGGTCAAGAATGTTTTTTTCTGCTATTGTGATAAATGCATAAATAATAATATTAGTGGTCGTTGCGGAGGTGTTTTAGACCTTCTACTGCAACTCACATTGGTGTACCTTTGAATGAAATCCATTGAGCGCTTGCGTGTTGCCTGAAATGACGATTTCCGCATATTAATGAATGTGTCCAGGTCAAGAAGTGTGAGTTTAACATTTGAATAAAAATACACTGACTGTCTCACAAAAAAAGTTCAGGGCCAAGAAATGTGCCCTAAGCCTGCCAATTAGGATTGAAAAAAAATCCAATGATTCACTATTTAAAGTCATCCGCAACTGCCCGGACAACAAACGATCTGACATTATATCTACGACGGCACAGCATAGTGTCGCCAGACGGTGGCCAAGCAGTGGGGCGTAATGAAGTTTAGAATATTGGAGTAGTGCGATATCTCCTTTGATTGTAACCTAGAGATCAGTTACCGTTCTTTGTGCACCATGTACCGTGGAGTGCTTCAATGAACTTAGGGTATGCTTATTATTAGTTTAATTGCTTTTTTATGTAAGCTGTCAAGTAACACACTCAAGTTTTACGAAATTACCGCATTGAACGAATAGCTGCTGTATTTCATCATGTTCACATACTTATCCCATCAGCAGCATTCTTCTTTTATTCAGACAAGAGTTTCACTGTGTATCATCGTATAATTATAATGGCAGTGAGTAAGAGGGGAAATCGTTTTCTTTCTTGGGATTTGCCTTTTGTGAAAGCACATTTGTCTAGCAAGGTACAGCTTTCGCGGAACGGGTTTACAATCTCTCGCAAATAGATATATTTTGAAAATACATTTATATATATAAATATCATTGAAACGCCCTGTGTGCTAATTTCCTTCCTCCTGCGTAAGTACCGCATGGATTAAGATCACCACTCTATTATAAAATATATGTTGTTTAATTGTTTTTATGTTTGATTTCTTGCCTGCTTGGCTCGCTGGTGCTCCGTCCCTATGTGAAGGATAAGACAGGAGAAACTTCATTCGCTGATAGTCAAAGAGATCAAATAGAAGGCAGTTTGAGCCTCAAATTAACAGAAGAAAAGTTCCTCGAATATGCTGGAGACCAATTTTCAGATGCCAATCCTCTAACAAAGCCAACTTTATTTCACAGTGTCTTCTTCTTGAGCTTGAGAGATGAAAGGCTTCTCCTCGGTTCATCTCCTGCTGCTCCAATTGCTTCTTATATTTTATTTCAATAGTGCCGATTTTTTCGTGGTACCGGCAAATATGTAATTTTATTTAGCGTTCGTTTACTTTTTTATCCAGTCTCCTCATCATTATTATAATTATTAGAACTACGAACCGGAGCATGTGCAAGTGAAGCACAAAGTAACACCACGTCGTCGAAGTCGCTGCTAAGAAGAAGACCAATCCAACAGGAAAATATTCACATCCGAATTGAATGCTTGCAGGCCGACAGTATCTGAACTCTGATCCCGGCAACGAATTCCATACAAGTGCCGTACCGGGAATGAAACACCGGCCGAACTGACTTGTGTGGCACTTGACCATTCCTAAAGTAAGGGGATGGGTTACGAACGCAGCTCGCGTGTTTCGTGCAAATATTTTATGAACAGGAATATGGGAATGCAACCAATGATCCTCATTGTGAATACCGTATAGAAAAGTGGTTCCCATTCGGGTGCATATGAAGCTACGGACCCCCGTTGGTTTACGCACGGACCCCCAACTGGTTCAAGATGTTTGTAGCTTCTGTGGCAATATTACATTCTTTTTATCCCATAGATGATAAAAATTGGACGAAAAATATAAGTTAAAATAGCTTATAATAATATTTTACAACAATTTATTGAAATTGAATTTTTTTTTAATTGTGGTACGGTTACCCCTAAATGCTTTTACTCTATCACTAAACTTAATTGTTGTTATGCCTCTGCCGTTCTGTATTAACTGAAAAACAATAGCCTGAAGCCATACACATCTTCAATAGTCATTGAGTACGTAATATATACTATGTTAATTCCATTTTGATGACGAAGGGTCCGTGTGCTTCAGGACGTTTTCGCAGGGGTCCATAGAAAATTGAACTTTTGGAACCACTGTTGTGGAATATGCAGACACAGGCAACTCTCCGTAAGGATAAGCATGCCAAGTTATTCTGGGCACACAACCGACTGGCAGAGCCAACGAGTTGATCAAGCAGATGAAGATGACTAGCGGCAGCCTAACCCCAGACAGGGGAACAGTACTCTAACAAAGCAAGCAAAAAATTATAGAAACATCTCCAGACTACTCCATCCTAGTTTTTAAACGTACTTTGTCTAACACTATTCTACCTAACGTGCTTGATCTAGCCCTAGCATACCTAATCTAACCTAACATACCTCACAGTCGTCAGTAGAATCGCCACCGAAAGGGCTGCCGTTCTAAGTTGCATCGGTAAGCTGGATATATATGTATATATACTTTTTGTCTTGAGATGGCATGAATGCAGATTTTTATAAGACGCAGTTAAAGAAAATTTTATACCCACGACGCGCGTTTTGCTGTTCTCCAGCTCATCAGGTGGGAGGGTCAAAGTTGGTAAATTTAGTTCTCGAAATCTTGCGAAATTTAGAGAGGTTACAATAGGAAGCTGTAACTATGATACCGGCTGTTCCAAATNATTTTCAACTACAGCTGGCTGCGTAGACTCTAATTACTGCACGTTGCAGACACACATGATGTACCGAGGGCGACAGTTTATAACCTGTCGTAGGTAAAAGGCTGGCACATCAGCATGGTAGTCTTCGTAGTAAATACAAAACCCACAACTGGCAAAAACACACCACTTCTCGCTACGAGTAATTTTAATATTCATGTATTCCGTTTAATTTATGTGCGAGTATAAAATATTGAGTTTGTAAATTTATAGTGCTGTGCGACGTATCACAGTAGGCATACGAAAGTGCTAATTTACGAATTTTCTTTTTTATCTTACTTTTAATAGAAATTTGAAATAGTTATTAGTCTTTCTTTACATAAGCCGACGTCTCCCAGCACGGCAAATTGTACTACTTCTATCATGTCCTCTTATGACATTTAGACTCTGTTCAAAAATGTAACTCTCCTGGCCAACCACTAATTTTTTCTTGCATTGTTCGTATTACGAATAAATAATACATCAGGATGAGGTGTCCTTAATAAGCTGGCATAGAATCCAGATGATGATATAAATGCTTTTTAGCGATTATTATTAGTATAATTATAATTACACATGCAGCACAAAGAGTTGCAGCAAACCTTTAGGAATCCGGACCCTCTGTTGCCGGTTTCTCAAAAGCTTCGTTCATGAAGTTACGGGTCCGGTAATTAGATTACTGCGAACACGAATGCGTGGGCATACCGGCTAAAGTGTTTTTTTCTCTAAATTATAAAATTAGTGTCATTCACGCTGTGCATAGTTTGCAAGTTACACCAATTTGATCATAATATTCTTCAGATTTGCATAGTCAGTTGATGAAATCTAAGTCGTGATTGGTACTTCTTTTAGGAACACTATACATTATACACTCTCGTAGCTTTTCAAATTTTTAAGACACCAAGCTCTTATTTTATTTATTTATTATTTTTTTGTAGGTGGTTGCCGTACACATCCTAACGATATCGTCTGGTTTGTAAATAAAAAAGAATAGACTACTCTCGCAGTTTCTTGTGCCAACGTAAGTTTATACCAGATATTGCTACCAATTTTACTTTTTTAATGTAGTAATTAATCAGGTGACGAAATATTTGTAGACAGGTATGTATTTTTAAATAAATATATGTAGCTACCACAACCGACACTGACGTAATAAGCAGTATAAAAGAGGATACAAAGAAAATAGTCTCACCTTAGGGTGCCTTGCTCGTTTTGTATCTTCAGAGAGAATATTGAGTGCGATGAAGACTATCTGAGGGCTGAGTGTTGTTTCGAACTTGGCACTCAACAAACAGCACTTGTAATTGGATATTCCGTTATGTAGGAATTTTAGCCGGTATTTTTTTTACCAAAACAGCAATAGTGATAAACTGTGGCGGAAGAGCATGTCCATAGGGCGGGTGCAGTTTTCTATGAATAGAACTTATATGGGTAACCCCACTGGCTCATATTAGTCCAGATTGATCAACATATTTCTCTCCACGGAAAGCTGCTGCGTTGTGCAGTTGTCGGAGAGGCGAAAATTTCCACTCAAGAATACAGTTAAAGCTGATCATTTCACTGCAGCGCATATTCATCTCCTTGTAAATTCATCTCCTGGTAAATTAATCTCCTGGCAAATGCAAAGTACAGTAAATTAATCGGCAAGTGAATCGTGGTTTAGATGCATTATGGAGAACGAAATGGTCCTTCGGGGTGAAATTACCAAGAGGTTTATGTCGTATAGACGAGTATCAATTCAGTATTTACAGGGCAATGGAGTTACGACGTGATGAATTTATCAGACAAAAAATTTACCGGGCAATGACTGTACTCTACGATGAATATGCCAGCTATGAACAATTACAGTGAACAAATCACAGTCAACTGTTACCAAAAATTCAGTGTTGGCCGATAGTTTCCTTTTACATGAGATTGTAGAGAAATTGAGACACAAGTGCGACAGATTTTTGGCTCCTAACTAACTTCTGCACTTTCGCTACAATACACCACTGAAACTTGTTTCGTGAGTAAAAATGTTATATACTCTTAAAGCTACAACAATATAAAATAGACATTTTGACACGCAGTGTTAAAAAATACATTCTTAGTAAATTAGTCACTCTTATTTTATTTCTTTATAATCATTTTCTTTCTTAGGTGAACGTCCTCATGAATTATTGTAAATAGCAAAAAATTATTTATTCGTCAGATTGCATTTTAACATCCCTTTCTGCCTTTTTAAGTAAAATCGTATCATCTGGATAACATTTAGTAAGTTTCTGTGAATAGCAAAAAACACTAGTGAAGCAATAGAGTAATTTAGTTGTTTGGTAAAATTCATGTACTTCATTAATTTAAAAAGTATCTTTGTACTAAGTATAAGTTATTTTAACATAATTACATCAACTTGCTGCAGGTACAATTTTGATTAATGCATTTTTATAATCATTTTCCAAGCTCTTCGATAATTGAGGAGAGAAGAGATAAATAAAAGTATAATATTTTCATAATTTGTATCAGAGAGTCCACTTCAAAGCCTTCTGTAATATGTAATCCTTGTTTTTCTTCTACGACACGAACCTGACTAAGATAAAATTCTAACACTTGATAGTTCAACTCTGCACCGACTGAACTCGCGACGAGAATATGACTGTGGACAGAGTGTAAAATAAAGTTTACATTATACGATCGATGCTCGGAGCTCCACGGTATTGACTTGTAGTAGCTTTCAACATCCACTTGGGCAGCTAGACGACGTTTCTTTACTACCCAATGCCATATTCGTTTAGGGATGTCTAATTCCCAATTTATCTATGAATATTGTTGAACGCGAAGTGCTTGCGCCAGCTGTCGTGAATGATGTGCAGTACACGAAACTAATTTCAATGGTATCAGCAACATCCCATAATGGGATTGGGATGCGCAAGTAAGGGAACAAAAGCCTCGTAAAATAAACAGTATCGTGGGTCATTTCACAGTCGTCGATAGGAATTTAATTCATAGGACATGCTCGTAATAGTTACCATTTATTTATAAAAGACGACTGGAGGAAAAATTTATGGAAGCGATTCAATTGGTTCAACATACAGAAGTTGCGCGCAGTTAGAGATATAGATTGCATTTATTTTGTGCTGCAGTTAAGAATTTTCCAGTCTTTATTATTTTATGCGTAAGTGGCTACAATACGCTTGTTTTATGCTTGTGGGTATCGTAAATAAAATATTACTTGCTTGAAATATCGTAAATAAATAACTATTATAATATTGCTTGCAAATATTATTCTTCAATATTAAGAAATAAAATATCAAAATATTAGAGATATCAAAGTAACGATAATAATATTACTACTGTATGTATTTATATCAACGATAACTATGTACCCAAGCTTATCAGTTCGACAATAACACAGTGCAATAAAAAGTGATATTGTGATTTATACTTTCAGTGATAATCGGGTTCATATGACCGTTCTTTGAGCCCTGCGTGTAGTACGCAGCGTCCGAATACGTCACTGTGTCCTGACACACCCACAGCTTCCCGAATTCTAATTAACTCCAAATAAGAAGCAAATATTAAAAACTTTACGTACTAGCAAAACTTAGTTGCTATTTCAGGAGACGTGACGGCTATAAGGTGTTAATAACTGTACTAGCTGGAACCTGTGGAAATTACACAGAACAAAAGTCATGTTTTCCATTGATATCTCCGGGCCGTGTCATCCTAATTTTTTTCTCACTAGTACTGAAAGAACTTGCGGAAATTCTACAGAATAAAAATATTAGTCCTCAATTATGATGCCTCGGACTCGTATCATGCATATGAATGGCGAAAAATGCTACACGTCCGGCAGTGAACCTTCTACCTAAGGCCTGCCCTCAGTAGCTGCCCAAAGTTGAATTTGACTCATTCTCCCATTGATCCCTGTCCAGGTTCAGCTAAGAATACCTCAAGGATGCCTTAATTTTCCCCCTATCTAATACTGATGAAAGTGTCACTGTCATACTAGCTACTAACTACAAGCAAGGCAACGTCAAGAGAACATTCAATTTGATTTTGAAGCTCTGATTTTCTTTTTGTCAGCGCTAACATCTGATAATATGTGCCTTTTGAGAGTGATAACAGCTTCTGTAATTTTCTTGAAGACCTGCTGACAACGTTCTGAGTTATGTTCTGCCATACATTTTGACATATATTAGAAACTCACAAACAAACCATTAATCACCAAAATTGATCATTTACGTCTTTAGCATTTCTAACAATTCCTGTAAATTTTATAAAGATCCATTCAAGCTTTTTGAGTTGTTTTGCTAACAGGCATAAAATCAAACAGAGACATACTAACAAACGGAGTATTGGATCGTCACAAAAATTTGGTCATTTACTCTTTGTAGTATACCTAACAACTCATGTAAATTTCATAAAAACTGTCCATGACTTTTTGAGTTATGGTTTTAAGAAAAACGAGGCAGACAACCAAGCAAACGGTTCAGCCGATCTTCACTAAAAGTTAATCATCTGTTCCTCTTAGCGTGTCTAACAATCCCTGTACATTTTGTAAGGATCCGTTCATAAATTTTTGAGTTATTTTGATGACAGAAACAGACAAAACGAAAAACAGACAAATCAAATGGAAACATAGCCTCCTTGGCGGAGATAACTAAGTAATGGAGGGACTAGCATAATTTTAATAGAGATTTCTAAACGCACAGTTGTCTGCTCACAAGAACACGACAAGATCTTCAGACGGTGAGTAGTAAGTGTGGTCATTAGACCAGACGACTCGTGGGCTGATCAGTCTCTAGAGCGAAGAACACTTACTGTTTTAATTGTCGTAGGTCCCAAATACGCCGCAGAAGATCATTTGTACCGTAAAATCCACGATAATCCGAAACAGCGGACATTTCGATGCTAATGAGCCCATTTTTGTGCTACTCGACGCCAAGCTGCACAGTCCTCGGCTAAAATCCTGACATGATCTGGTGATCAATGAGACAATACACTATGCCTGTAATCATGCTTGTTCTTAGTCTTTATTCTTTAAATCTCAGTGACTAGACAAGAATTCGAACGTAGTTTTAAAAGCACTCTCAAAAGTTTATCTAAAGTGCTACCATATTCTGGATGCGTACCGACTCCGTCAGAAATGACGACAACCTAATTACGTCGAACCCCCTTTATTGCCTCTGATTGTGATCTTAATTTTGCATTGGTTGAAACATTACATCCGCACGCTTCATTGTCGTATAAAATACTGAAAGCAGTGCAATTTCACAGCACCGTAATCCTCTCCGAGCTACAAAAAATTATATCAAGCTTTCGAATATTCCAAAAACTTTCGTCTATCTACCTACATCTACCTACATTTTTTGCGCCTCACAAGTCGATCAAACGGATAAATTTATGTTTGATATTCTACAACTGGTAAAGAAAAATGAATTGAGAAAATTTTAAATACATTCGCAATTGTCGCTGATTTGAATATAGTTTTTTAGTTGTTCGGTCATGGGTTCCCAACCGGGAGCGCTCGCCCTCGTTCCTGACGTGCGAATTGTCGTATTAGAGGATGTGAAATGTGGAATAGAATAAAATGTGGTACACAAATTTAGTATAAATGCTATTCTCTGTTATCATATTAGCTATTAATTTTCTAGGGAATTCGAAAAAAATTAAATTTTGCTACGGGTGTCGGGCGTAGAAGCACTTGGGAACCTCTGATGTTATAGCTAGCCTTAGTTTTTTTTTTTTATGGTGTATCACATAGGAAACTCTTCAAGTGGTTTATGACTCGACTAAGCGCAAGATTAAATCATGAATTATAACAAGGTTTACCGTTGCGGAGCATGCTGATTGGCTGCCACTTTTATATTTGCGATCGAGTTCACTATCACTATTGTTTCGCTCCCTAATTCATAACCTCAATTAATCTAACCTAACCCACAGCGTAACGTAATATGACCTAAAATATACTAGAATTCAATAGAGAGAATTAGCTACCCTTACTTATCGTACACTGGCCAACTTAACCTAATTTTACCTGTTCTACACTAACCTAACGTGTACTAGCTGTTCTCTTTATTTGTGATTCATTGTGCAGGAGTTCTTTATTTTTCTTGACGTTATCATCAATTGTAACCTCCTCTTCCACATGTTTACTTCTGTCGATAATGTATATCATTGCAGCTTTTTCCAGTTAGATCCCAACCGCTGCTCCCAATAGTTCCTTTCACCATAGTGATAATGACAGTTATGATCATTATAACAATTATAATTCTAACTATATCCATGTCAACAGCTACCATAATAGTGATCACTATAATAGTAAAAAGCGCACCCGAACTGATCATTTTCTCGGCCACATCACATACCCGGAAACTGGTACTTGTGATCAACATAGCAACTTTATAATTTCCTTGGCAGCTCCAAATCCACAAAAGAAAGTAATGCTAACAGCACACTGCTGGGTACAGTTTCCTTGACCACACCGAACACACAAAAATATGGCGAGCAATAAACAGAAGCAAGATTTTGATGCTGTTTTCCACAGCTGATCGCGGATGATTGACGAGACGCCTGATGGTATCAGCGGATGAGCGTCAGCGCATCCCTGACAGATTAAAGTGTCAGCAAACGCTGTCCTCATCAGCATACCCTACGGGGGTAACAGCTCTGCTCTGGTCCGCGGAACTCTTCACTGCGTCACTTGTGATGCTGACAAATTATCTTCTGTAGTAAAACTTGCAGTGTATTTCATGTTCAATGCATAAAAATACCTGTCGCCCTTTAAAAATTATTCATTTCAATAGACTAGCGGAGCACTAAAACTTCAATGGGCTTTCGAGTCTAGTTTATTCTTAATCCT
The DNA here is from genome assembly GCA_001587735.2 of Parhyale hawaiensis. Taxonomy (NCBI): domain Eukaryota; kingdom Metazoa; phylum Arthropoda; class Malacostraca; order Amphipoda; family Hyalidae; genus Parhyale; species Parhyale hawaiensis. The sequence continues at coordinate 15,472,145 of LQNS02276481.1, read as the reverse complement.
AAACCAAAAGTATATGCATGGTTATTTCAACACCTTCAATTGTCTAGATATACTTAGACCATTACCAATTTCTCAGTCTAAAATAAATTCCAGCTCGGCCGCTTCGTCTTTCTTCCATTGTTTTATCAAATTACACAGTACTATTTTTGTTTTCATCAAAGCTTGTCTCAGTTTTTATCAAACTACCCAAATATACTAAGTCCAATAGGGCCACTATCAGCTATTTTAGTCCCGAATTCAATTAGCCACTCTTGTATCGCTGCGTCTCTACTAAGACTATAATAATAATAATCTTTGTATCTTTATACACAAAGTCCAGGTGACATTCTTCATATCACCTCAGCTTACAAACATACTGGTAGGAAAAACCTACTTTTCTCTTGATGTTTGAGTTATCAAAATATTTCGACAGTGGCTGCTTACTACATGATATGGAACATGCCTGTCAAGTCTTGAACATTTGCCCTTTCTGTTGCTCAAGCTACTTGTGCAAGAGAACCTATTCTGCCATTCTTTCAAGCGCTACGTCTCCTCTCCAAAGAAATTCGTTTCACGGTGCACTGGGATCCTTACTTGATCCCATACTTTACTCAAAATTCGTTACTGACATAGGTACCATCTGTACGAGATGACATTACCGATTCGATCTATGCTGAAGATGTTTTAATTTTGATTCCTTGCACGTATGGCTACCAAGATCATTCACTCACTAAAATCAAACATTTTAAGCCATTTCAGCCACTGGTACAATAGTGATGACCTTAATTTAAATGTAGATAAGACAGACTGCATAATTTTAAACACATTTGATTGGTGTAAAAATCGGAATTCGTTTACCATCGATCACTTTCGACACTGCAACCAAGCGATTTGTGAAGGTTGTCAAATTTGTTTGAGTTTGGCTTAGCACAAATCTCATTTTCTGTCCCTTGCTGTGCTTAGTTGACTCACAGTGTGAGTCTCCAATTCCTTGGAACAGTCTATCCGAAAACTACTGGTGCATTGCGTCTAGCGTGACATGCATGGATGATATTTTTTCCTGTACGCTTGACCATGTGCAATACTCTGCGTCCAGCCTACTCTACTTGAGATTGTGTTTCATACGAATTCGTCAGTACACACAGGTTAGTGTGCTCAATTCGCAGCAGCTTGCTTTTAGCTGCAGCTTTTCTGCAATTTTTCCTGTATAATCACGTGAAGCCCGTGATTATATACAGTATATATATGGTCTCATTCTCGATTCAAGTCCCGACTCCTTCTTCCGTTTTAATCCAATTATAGACTCCAGCCTCCTCCTATTTCCAACTAATATATCCTATTTTTTCCCCATAATACTCTCCTGCTTCCTCCTCTATCCCAACACTCACTCCTGTTTCTTTCTTTACCCACTTCCCCAGTAATGTTTCGTCCTTGCCAACTTGCCACAAAAACCGACCTTTCTCACTCTGACCTTCACGACCATTGCACCCTTGCTCGTGCTATAGACAAAGTTGGGCAATCGGTTAGGAGTTGCTACCTTGGCGGTGTATAGGACCGGTTTGCAGGTGAATTGACCTTACCAAGCTGACCTCAACAGGTCTTGCCTAGAGGAAAGAAATATGGGGACATGTTCTTGGCTGCTTGCTTCCATGGGAACTCAGCCCTGGCGCCACCAACACGTTTATGTACTCGTGTTTTCATACGTTTAGTTTGTATTTGTTAGTTGTCTGGAGATCTTTTTTGGTCTATCCGTTAGCGAACCGTTTTATTTTTTTAATACATTTGTGTCATTATCTTAATCCTTTGCGTAACTGACGGTTATTTTTTCAAAGAGCTAACCAAAGCCGTAAGTGTTGTACAGTTGGTTGACCTTTTTGACGAAACGTCATGTTAAGTAAGTGTATTGTGCTTTTCCAAGTTATTTATACCGGTCAGCTAGTAACAAGCTCAACCTATTCTAGCCTGATGGAAAATCTGTCTCCAATACTTAAATTTAAAAAACTGGTCATAGATAATCAAACAAATACTTTGACATAAACAAACGCGGTGTTTGTACAGCGCGTGCCTGAATGACGGATCGTGTTTGTACCCGTTCTAATTGTAAAGTCATCATTTTTTAAGTTTCTCATCGTCATTTAAGTTATATCCAAGTATAAACTGTGAGGATTATGTATTCAAGAAATTACTTTGATGTACGTTAAATGTGATTTGTAAAAAAAGTTATAACTTTCAGCAAACTAGTGAACAACGTGTTTACTCGCACGCATTCAAATTTGAGCTTTTGTGTCTTGTAATAAACTGGTCTGCTGTCTTAACAGTACTATCACTCTCCTTAAAATCTAGGCAATGCTATTTTAATTTAAATACTCTTGATACATTTCAGGTTTTAATCATGAGATCTACGCTCACCCCTTCGCTGTCGTTTTCAATTATTAAGGTTTGTTAATAGTATGTAGGGCTTGCCAAGCTTCCGATCTCCACAATGTCACCCCTTTCGTTTTCTTCTAGAGTGCTAATTTCTCCAAGTGTTTCAAAAAGTGCAATTGCTACGAGAAACGAAGTTTTTCCTTCCCACTTTCGAATCACAAATATATACAATTTTTTTTTTTGTCTCTCATCTACAATTTTGTTGTTATAGGAAACCATAATACCCTCGCTTCATATGTAGTATACAATGATACATTGTTACTGTTAAATATCCAATTCGTATACGTGTCTCCCAAGAAGAATGAGCCGTATAACTAAGAGCATACAGTTATGTCCCGTATAGTACTACAGTATTATAAGACCGGTTCATCTAGAGCAGGGGTGGGCCAGCTTTTTGACTTAGAGGCCACACGGACATTCAAAAAATAACAGACGGGCCGGCCAGCACCCGATGCATGCGTGTCACTCATCAAAATAGTTACTGCAGACATGCAATTTTTGAATGAGTCTTATAATAAGTACTTAAAATGAATTAACATAGTTAAGATCCCAAAGCTTTCCACGGGCCGGATTAAAAGCACTAACGGGCCGGATGCGGCCCGTGGGCCGTAGTTAGCCCACCCCTGATCAAGAGTGACGCTTTCTCAAGATTAAATTTACATTGTATTTTCATCAAGAACAGATAATCTTCATTGTCGTAGAGAACTGCATCGTTTTCATTGTCTTGTCAGTTTACCACGCTGTGACATGTATCTCTAAAGCTTGTTTGTAGTGGACATTTCATCCCGGCGTTCGGAATTTTTACCACCTTAGTTTACACTGTTGTTGTTTGAAAATTGTGAGCTAGTCAGTATGCGAAATATTGTAACTATGCATTAAAATACTGTCCTATTATTGATAATAATGTTCATATTTTACGTTTCATAACACGATGATGCTTACGATTGGAATTTATTGATGAAGAATTCGCCATAGGGGTGATACAAACCGTCAAGTGTTGAGCATCTTTTCTCTATCCGTACTCTATCCAAGGGTTCTTTATTTGGACTGTCAGTACTTTTGAATTATGGAACTAATTATGCTGGGTGCATGAGATTTCATCTCTGGGTGCTGGTATTTTTGAATTTGTTAAAAGATTTTAAAGTTGGGCTAACACTACTTAGTAGACAATCCACTGGGAGACCTGGATGCATCAAAATCACGATCCTCTGTAGGCTTAATACCATATTATTTCCAACATTAAATGGTAACTTAGATCTGTTGTTTGCTTTACTAACTGAAAATGATATACTGTAGTCTACTACAATACATTTTCATCCTATCTGATTAGAAATAGCAATAATCTCCTCCGCCAGAAGTCTGTACAATAACATGAGGTATCTCGCAGAACTCTAATATTTCTAAACAATTGACGAGTAATGTCGGGTTAGTATGCTACAATGTAAATACTTTTCCATAGTGCACGCAGAAGCGCAGCATTTTTTACCTACAGAAGCCAATACAGTATTTAAATTATAGCTAAGCTGTCGCAGCCAAGGCGCCCGTAAATTATTGAATCCCTCTTCATTTTGGATGTGCCCGCCCATAACTACTGTAAAATGTCACTTATACTTTGAATTTATGTACTTGTGAAGACACCTCTTGCAATAAATTGAATTGCCACATGGAGTTTCTCATATAATTAGACGTAGAAAATATTAATTTACTCTACTTACTCTCTGGACCTTAACTTGGATTAGGCCCTTGAGAGGCTTAAGCAACGTAGCCCCTGGTGAGTTTCCCAACCAGTGCCCCGTGGCGTGCGACCGTGCGTGGTAACATTACTACTGCCTATTATCATTAGCATACTTATTATTGGTGTAAATGCCACTTGTAATGCTAATTGATGTATAATTTTGTGATTAAAGAAGTCATAACTTTTTCACTGGTTGTGAAAGTACTCTAGATACTAGATACCCAGTATATAATTTGATAATTAAATGATTTGTTGCTTTTTCAAGTCTGTATGGCACATTATGCAGCTACGTGCGTGCAATTCGCATAATTCGCTAGTGAAATTAATTAATTTTCCAGGGTCATTTGCAATGCGCAATGAAAACTCAAGTAGATAAAGAATAATTGTAATTTTTAACATTTCAACTAATTGGTCATCTTGTGCCATAAAAATGATCAAACGCGAAAAATGTTTTATTCGTAATCAAATTAAGAAAAGTTGAGTATAAAACTTCAAATGGTTATATCTAAAAGAATAGTTAGAAGCTGAGAGGAAGAAGCAAAATTGGTCGTGCCTATAATAAACCTAGGGAACCGCTAACCCTAGAGTATTGGCAACAAACCTGTTTCTGCGTTCATTATTATTATTCACGTTGCCTTATTGAACACTGCAAACTTGCATTCCTCATGCACGGCCTTCCATGCTAATTTTTGAATATAGAAGCCGTTAAACTTTCAACACTCATGAGGACCATCAGGTCAAGTTTCCAGCAGTGCTGGTGATTAATTTCAAGTTAGGACGCTCAAAAGTGACGGCAACGATCGATGGATGAAATTTAGGGTTTGTACTTCCATTTGAGGTTCCCTCGGCTCTACGCTGTAATGAGAAAGGAATAGGAGACAAATGAGACAATGACATATACTGGTGTGTAGAATGGAGAGAAAGAGACTTGTATATGTACAGTATATCAAGAAAGACGCAGAACTCAAGCATAGAACACAGCGCAGGAGAACAGCAGTCCGAGAAAAATTCAAGAGTAAAAATAGAACGTAAATTGTCGCTATAAGTTAAAAAAAACTTAAATTCGAGTATTTTATACAATTATAAAGAATTCTAACGGTTACGGGTGAGGTACATTAACCTCATTTCTGAGCACTGAGATTTTACCGCGCAATCCGGAAAATGATTACCGACAAAAAATAAAACATATAAAACAGTAACAGTGCAATGCAAACTACATTTGATAATAATATCGGAGGAGCTATGTAAAATAATGGCCCTGGTCTTCTTAATGTTTGTTTAATAGATGAACGAAAAAGAATTTAACATACATCCGTAATGCCCCTATCAAATATAATATTGTGTTTAAATAATAGCTTTTATCAATATAATGTTACTCATATACCACACCATACGGTACGGTGTGGTCTATGCATGTGGTACTATATTACAAGTGTATTGATTTTCTCCAAGCCTTTTTTGAATCTGAGAAAAAGGTCACAATAATGTTTCTCTTTCAGTGGAGCATCTCATGTCATCTTAGTTAAATTTAGTACGTATGCAATTCGCGCCACACTTTTGAGGTATTATTTAGAAAAATATCTATATTGAATTTTGTCTTGTGCATGGTAATATATCAATAACCCAGAATATAGTACCGTAAGAAAAAGGAAACATCTTTGGTATCTTGTACGAAGTTCATGTTACGTGCCCTCAGAAGTAATTTTAATTTCTTTGTTTAATTGTGTTTATCTGCTTATTACTTGATTTTAAAAGGGTTAGTCATATGTACCTATACCTCAAGTATTATCATCCATTTGAAACGTAAATTCTCAATGAAATGTCACTTTTAAGTGTGTTTCTACATGGGGCGATTAGCTATACTGACTTACGAAATGACTGATTGGGCATATACGTGATAAATTTATGCTATTCATGTCTTAATGTGTTATCTTGTACAATCGCACCAGTGTACCCTATCGATTATAACTTGGAAAGATCCTACTAGCGATCAAGAAGGGTACGGGTCACGTAACAAGTTTAATAATTTTCTACAGAGTAGCCTGCCTGGCAGGCAGGAAGTGATTTCTAACACCCTAATTTAATAGGGAAAAACCTGCTCCTCATAGCCAGACCAGCAAGCATGGAGCAGGAAATAATAAAAATCACATCAGTCACTCGTATAATTCAAGAACTTTACAGCCACTTGCCTGACCAGCTGCGATTACCCATTGCCTTACACAGAAGTAAAACTAATGAAGATCGCAGCTCCGTGGAGCAATCATGATTTTCCCGAACGCCGTGTTCCTTGTTTATGCCTCTCACTATAATGATATTTGTAATCGGCTTGTTTTCAGGGGAGAACTTTGGATATACTGATACAAATTGTCTTGAAGCAAAGCCTGTCTGGTAGCCTGAGACTGTGAGTTCGGAGGAAGTCAGAACATACGGTACGTATGGGCTTAGCTGAACACTGCGCATCTTTACTGCATGATGTTTATTTTAGGGAATTCATTCATATTTAGTTAATATTGGATGTACTAGCTTAGGAATACGGGAAACTAAGTACGTTTTGTCTAATATTATAAGCGAGAAGAAGCTAGTTTTGTTAACTTTTTTTACAATGTAAGCGATTCTGTAAATTTGTCTAGCATTTGTAACTGTGATATTTTTATTTATCAGCCTTGACATCGTGACTAATCATATACTATATATAACTTAAATGATTTTGTAGCATTTTATTAATAAAGACAATTTGTAAAATTTTCAGGCGTTATTAAAGGTAGTGCTTGCGTTATCAACTTAGGAATGCAGCTGGTTTAATGAATCAATGTTACGATAGCAAAATATTACATTCAATTAGAAGAATAGGTCATTGGCAAAAATGTTTGCAATAACAAGCATGAGTACTTTCCTTCAGAATGTATGGAAAACTATTGTAAAATCCGACTTTCAGAGCAAAAAATCTATGTTTGTTTTTTAAAAATCATATAGGGCCTATATCAAATTCGAATTCGCGTTTCAGCAGATACAGCTTGAAATTAGCATATGTATAAATAGTTCTTGTATAAATTAGCACAAAAGTAATTTTCTACGGGCCAATATAAAAATGACGCATCATACGGGTGCTAATGGGCTATGTTTATACCTGTTAAGTTAATGAGCTACTGTGAGTATAAGCACAGGTAAACATAGCCATGAAATAAAAAAGTTGCCAGAATTTATTTTCTAATGAATATAGAATTGAAGTAGTATCCACTGTAAAAGCCTGCATGGGCATTTTTACAGAGAAACGATATTTTCGCAAATGCTAAAAAAGTCCTGTGAAATAATGAATGTATTTTTTTTAAATAATATAACAGAATTTTCTCGCAATATTACAGCGGATCCGTAAATTGTTCGGAAAATATTCCTTAAGAACCATTGGAGAGAAAACATAAGCATGGTGGCACATACATACAGCTCATACATACAGCTCAAAGAAGCCGGGGTGTTAGTCCCGGTGTCTCTTTGGGAATGGGCCTCTTGGTTCGTCTACTGCCGCCTATCTAATCTAATCTAATCTAATCTAAAAAAAAATACCAGGCAAGATTCGGAAACATTACCGATCATTTTACAGTGCATGGCGTTTTTTAATAAAAATGCCCGCGTCCAAAATTATCGTCGCCTAAATCGAGACAACTTTTACAGTGCATGGCGCTTTTTAATAAAAATGCCCGAGTCCAAAATTATCGGCGCCTAAATCGAGACAACTTTCATTTGAGGTTGCATCGCTCGACCTGTGTCGGTTCCACAATTACATTTTGTCCCAAATCGAGACGCTGAGGAGGTCATGCCTGCTCGTCTTGATTTGTCGCCCTAAAATATACGACGTGGTCTTGGGAGCAAATCTGAGAATAACATTGCACGTAAAATGGATTGGGGAGGCTTGAACGACTGTCACTCGTATTTAGAGAGCATGAGTTCGTCTAGGTTATGGAGCACACATCTCATCTAACTTGAGAACTCTAGGTGCTGGCTGATGAAGCGGAACTGCCGCCGTATTTTATGCATTTTTAGAAGTTGCTGTCAGAAATAGATCTGATACTTGACACCCGAAGTTTGGAGTAGCTGCGAGTTAACTCTTTCCTTTCTTTAGCCAAGATGCACTTGCAATGAACCCGCTGTTTTAACCGTTTTTTTTTTTTTTTTTTTTTCTTTAAAGTATTTGCTTGCTTTAACCTAACTCACTGTTGACAGCCCACTGTTTCAACCAGGTTGTTTTAGTTCTTGCAGCTGAATCGTTGATCTCTTTCCGCTTCATCATCGTCAACATTTACAACATACCTAAGTAACAATAATTTTTTTCCTTGTCACGTTTTCTTGAACGCCGGCCATTAGGACTAGCATAGGGCTTGGGGCTACAAACACAGTATGTAGTTGTAGATAGCTAGGGTGCTGCACAGTGCCATCCTAGGGGTTTGTAATTTCTTCATTAACTAAAGAAAATGGCTGCTGATGTTCAACGTACTGTATAGATTATACTTATATTGCGAAAGAAAGAGTGAGAAATTAAGAAAACAAGGCTTTCATGGTAATGAGGGTTATATATTGATTTGAGTTGTAAAGTAGTATGCGCTGCAAGCTTTGCAGTTCTCTTCCCAACAACTGCCATTGGTAATAATAATAACAATAATGGACATTCTTGTTTAGTTTGTTGCAGATAATTTTAAATTACTTGCATTATTCGCGTGTTTTATTTTTGTCATTTTTCATCAGAAACAGTTGAAAATGACTGGATTGTCTTTCCTATTGACGATGAGTGATCACGGGTTATGTTCCCATATTCATTTATTCCTGTAAACATAAGTAATCAATGGATTCTCTTTGCAGCATACCCATAGACGTAAATGGAATAACTGCATTCGCAGAAGTAACAGTGGCGAAGATGTACCTCACCTTGTCTTTTCACGTCACATAAAAGTAATTAATGAAACACATTTTAAGAATAAAGTAAACCTTTTACGCATCTTTCGATCATTATTATCAAAACATCAAAGGTTCATATTACAGAATGTCAATGACTCTTTTCATTACTGCTATAGAACCCTCTTCATTGATATGAAAGCACCAAAGCTGTAGAGGGGAGAGTTTCTCATCATGACATATATTATCTCCTATCTACTGAGTGTTGCAGCTAGACACCTTCCTTTTCTCCCATTGATGAAGTCCATTAAAGTATCAATGGCATAACGCCTCTTCCAATTAATTTCAGCATGGCCCGGCTCAATAATAATTGGAGCAACTGAAGTTAGGTGATCACATGTGATCAGTTAGGTCATTAACTGAACATCAGTCAGTGTATGTACGTGGGCGGCTCCCTACTGCAGGAAGGGCCGAGACGTCGAACGCAGCTTGTTGCGACGTCCGAAGCTCGAGGTGGGTGTCCCAGTCAGATTCATACAACACGTCCTCAAATTTATAATTACACGACTTTTAAAATTGAAAGGTACAGTTTTTGTATGCTTTCGTGATTAGATACACCGTGTTAAAATACTGTATATGTTTTTGATGGAGTGAAACTAGTGAATATTGAGTGTCTTAGCATAAGCTCAATACATATTGAAGTATATATACATTAAGACTGGCTATTGCAATTTTGGCTTGTTTGACCAAACTGGTAGAATATTGAAATGTACAGGATTTTTACATTCTAGCTTTAATTGTTTAATGCTTCAGCTTGTCAGTCATGACCAGCATTTAGGAGCAATTTATTTAAATACACTTCTTGCTTGGACTGGAACTTTAAATTTTTATGTGGTTTAGCCAAATACTGTCAAGGGCAGCGCTTATAGGCGTAGGAAATTGAAATCTAACATAACTATTATTTTAGTTGGACTGGATATTGAAAATTTTGATATTGTCACTGTCTAATCATGAACAGCGCTGAATGCTGTAATATCTTGAAAGATGAAACGCATTTTCAGAATGAAAATTGCAATTTTTTAATGATATAAGTTTCTCATCAAGTTCAGCTAGAGCTTAGGCTCAATGTGTTAATTTTTTTACTTTAAATTTAAATTCTTCTATATGTTTGGCTGCTAAGTCCAAGATCACTCGGGAATTTTTCTGCTTCGGAATATTTTTTACCACGACATCAGGGGAGAGATACGCCTAACAACCTTACCATCTTATAATGCACAAGATAGTTGTCTAATACGAAACAGCAACTTCAATATCGGACCTTATGGTTTGAATGACTTAATTACATACATATACACTAACTTTTCACGTGCATTTTTTCAGTCTCGGCTAGAAACAATCTAATAAAATGTATCATTATCATTACTACGTTACTACGAACAATTTACTAAAACTAAGCAGAATGCTAGTTGCAGCTTTACTCCGACGGCACATAATGTTACTGATTTACTCTGCATTTTAGATTGTCAGCGATTCAGATCGATGAGGGGAAAGACCGAGGCCTTGTCTGCTCTCTAGGAATGGGATTCCTTTTTCCTCACAGGTTCTATAGGCTAGTTAACCCAATTTAATCTAACCTAAAAACGAAACTACTTGCTCCAATTTGGGCAGCTGATTTGACATAAAATATTTTCCACTACCCACTCATTTTTGGAACCATTGTTTGCAGTCTCTGCGGTAACACCTTCATTGCCAGCGTCTCTAAGGGGATACTTATAACCATTTATCGGATGCCCACATAAGGGCGATACCGGATAATATCAAATATTCGCCTAAAGCTTGCCAATTGAGGCGCCGTAGGCGGTAATGTTCAGGGTTAGCTGCTATCAGATGCGTCCTCGATTCATCATTTTCAATACCTATAGGATTGGAGTATCTCCTTTGCCAGGTATGGGCAGCACACTCTGAAGTAGGATTTGCGTTTTAGAAGATTAAATCCACTCTGACATCAGCTGGAGTATGCTCGCAATTATTGAGGTATTGCAAAGTGCGCCTCGTTTCCCACTACCTATAGACTATTATGATAGTACGTAGTATTACTTCCTATTACTATTATACTCTATATTATATGACACGCTATTTATCGTAATAAGCTGTTCCATGTTCTAGTTGGCCATGCAAGCTTTAAACATGAAATGTTTCCAACTGTAATGTTTTGATGACATTTGCAGACGAAACGAGAGCAACTAAGCTAAAAAATAACGTATATTAATAGTCACAATTGCAAGGGCTACACGGCTAAATCTAAATTAGTGTCGTGCCAGACCCTGGCGTCATAGCAGGGAAAACGTATTTAAACAATAGCCCATAGAGGGCCGGGCGTAAGTCCCGGTATCTTTTTGGGACTGGGCCTGTTGGTCTGTCTACTGCCGCCTTTCTAATCTAAAAAGATACGTTTCTTTCACGAATTAATCTGCTTTTCTCACAGGAATAGCACTATTTGTACGGAGACCGTGCTATGTAGGAAAGGGTTAGCCCACTCCAAGTACGATCTCCTCAGTTAGATTTTGGGTGTCGGTATCGTAGTACATGGCCTACCCCAAACCATGTGTTAGATTAGGTTAGGCTAACTGAGAACAGGTTCGATTAGGTTAGAATAAGTTCGGTTCTTTTAGAATAGGTACCTAACCGAACTCGTAAGAACATCTCAGCTACGCCTCACACAATACCTAAACTAAATTTTTAGGGGGTAATCTCTAACAGTTTATTTCCTCTTGAAGTACAGAAAGAAAGAAGTAATGCGTAAAAAAATAACCTGGCAGTGGACGTGTTAACCTTTTAACGGCTAAAAAGTTGCTGCTGCCAATGCAAAATTAATAAATTACTGTAATTGCCCCCACTTTGCAATTCTGACTGCCTGCCTGCAGAGCAATTCACTGCAAGGTAACTGCGTCGCTTTCAATTGTGAAATTCCTCAGCTCATTAGGGAGAAAAATTGGCTGCCGATCTGTCGATGACCTTTGGAGATCGAGATCTCGTGTGCTTCAGAGCAGCCATTTAACAAATCGGTCGATATTGAAGAGTGTTGCAACTGTACGTTGACCTTTGAGTCTCCTTATTGGATGCTTCACTAACATTGCTTTGAATGTTGACCATTGACGGCCGTACTCACGGTAAGTCATACTCTCACTTAAAAAAAAAAGTAATATCCCGGGAGATGTCTGTTTTGTCTCACGTTTTTAGAGCAAATTGCAGTCACATTTAATTGTTATCTTATATAACGGTGAAAAGTGTCTTTACATAATAACTAACAATAGTCATCTTTAATTGCTCGTAGGAAGATTCTTATTTAAGATGTCATTTGAAAAGATGCTATAGGAGCCAAGGTGTTTTAAAAAATATTCTGATTAAGGTGACTCATGTGGATGTAACTTCATATAATTTAGTAGTTCATAGTAAAGCATCTACATTGTTTTTTGATAGACCTTGTCATGTAATATCGTCTGTAGAAATTTTGTGTGGTTATCATTAAGAGTCGCGTAGCTAATACATACTGTCATGGACTGTTAAAAAACAAAATTACTGTGACTAAAATAACTGTGCTGAAGCTGAACTGACTCGTACTTTTTTCATGAGAGTGGAACAATGTTTGGGAGATCAGCTACGAACGTTCTTTTAGTTTTTAAATCTCCAAAGTATAGTAAGTGATTTAAGTCACCCGGCCTTACCTAAAGAAACTGTTTCCTCAATTAAATACGAAGAAAATCACCCACTCGCACAGCCTGCTGCATTGCAAAAAGAAATCACTAAAGATTGCTGCAAGTGGAAAACGATCCTTGTTGTTGAGTTCTTCTCGATTCATCAATATTGAAAAGCTGCTTTACTGGTCTAATTACAAAATCCATGCATCGTATGTCTCCAATTCTAAGCTTGGATGTCGTTGTTCTATTGTCGCATTAGAGGACGGACTGACGTTCTCCATTTGCCATCTCTGACTTACCGGAGACCTTAATGCCCGGCAAATTAATACGTCCAGTGGCTCTCTCCTCGTAAATTGCTTATTTAAATGCGATCAGTCAATGGCCAGAGAAGCCCCACTTTGTTCTGTAGTCTGAACTTGAGTGAGCGGCATCGGCAATGGGTTGAAATCGGGTCAATACTCACAGACACCTCACTCGTTCTCTACAAAATTACAGTTAGATGTGTTTGGAAAATTATGATACTAAAAAACTGCTTTGGAATGCAGTCAACATGCGAGTGAGTGGCATGGCAATTGACATAACAAGGTCAGCAGTGACTGAGTGCGCGTACCTGAGTTTCTGGTGAGACAAAGTTGAAACAAATTATTTTCAAAATTCGTTATGATGTGCAGGTTATATTTGCGTTAACACCATTGGTAATTGGTACAAGTCAGTTCTGCAATTATTTATATATGACTATGGTAGCTTTCTGCTACCTTCCAGAAATTGTAGTCTAAAAATTAGTGTCACGTACACTTTGTGCAGTTCATGTTCGCTAGGACAGCCTTGGTAACTAGTTTAAATCATTATTTTCTCATGTGCTTGCTATTCGCTGCTTTGCGAGAATGATTTCAAAATACTGGTGAAGAATTATTAAATCACTGCTTCTGCGACGTCCATCGGCTTAAATCATATCGAAGATGCCGCTCACTCAAGTTCAGACTACAGATCAAAGTGGGGCTTCTCTGGCTATTGAATGATCGTATTTAAATAAGCAATTTACGAGGAGAGAGCCACTGGACGTATTAATTTGGAGTACTGCTCTGTAGTCTGGGGTTCTGCTGCCGATTACCATCTGTGTTTGCTTGACAAAGTGGTTCGTCGATGTGCGTTCATGCTGGGTGGTGTTGTGCCCTGTGATCTGGCGCATCGTCGCAGA
>LQNS02276481.1:15440621-15456170 GCA_001587735.2 Parhyale hawaiensis | reverse complement strand
TAGACCTCATTACGGACAAGACATGGCCTGGGCCAGAGCCTTAGGCTGTGTGTCTTTTCACAATACCACTCTGGCCTGAAGCTATCAGAGAAATCGTCCTGTGCACCGTGTTTGTGGAGCAGGCACGTCGGTGTATAGGGACCGCTGCCGAATGTTGTTATGGTGCTCTCTTCATTTCCTTAGTTCTTCCGTTCTCGTCCCTTTCCCCGATGCATGTATTTCTTATTCATTTGGATCCATCACTTGGTTTATAGTAAACAATTGGCATCTGTATATATCATGCTATATTATGCGATTCTAGTCGAGATGTATTTTCACGTGCCATTAGGTTGTAGTATTTTTATTTCTCCTCATAGGTATTTCATGTAAAGGTGTGCAAAAAAGTGCACAATTAGTTTATATCTAGTTCACTGCTGACTATTCAAAATGCCACAGCATACATCGAAAAATTACTTACATATGACGGGCGTTGTCTTGAAATATACACTAATCATCACAGCTTTCACCCAAGTGAAATGTAGGCCAATATGTTTCGAATTCTTAACTGAAATTTTATTCCGTATGCGCCGCATTTCCGACGGTTTTATTCTTTCTATTGTCAGAAATATGCTTGGCATTAATACTGATATGAAAATTATTACTGGAAAGCAAGTTTTGCCGTAAGTTTAGTTAATATCGTAGTGATCTGTATTAGTGATCATTCAATTGTTCTCTTCTAGACATAAAAAAATTATCTAGTTGCCAATGGCTAATATTTCACAGCGGTTAATAATCACTGTGGAATTAATTTCATTCGGCAAATAGAAATTACAACAACATTTTAGTGAGTATAATATTATTACGCAGTAGTAATCATTTTAGGGCGCGTTTCTTCCCCGTACGTAGACACAATTTTCAAGATGATTTTTGAATTATTTTACTTACGTTATCTTGGGCGTCTCCAGAACAGGGAAAGCCACACTAGTAAAAATGTCAAGCTTTTTTGCCTGCCGTTAGAGTCCTTCTCATCATAAGCTGCTATTTTTCCTGCATTTACACAGGAATAGAAACTGTTTGTTTACAAGAGACTCCATTGTTGTCGGGCTGTGAGTTATGTTTTGCGAAAATCTCATCTTCTTCAGTCACTCAAGAGCGCACCCTGACTTTAGCCGTAATCCTATTTGACATTTTTTTGATAATTTCATTTCTATAAACGTGAAATTTCTGATGTTTGCAAGGAAGCTAAAGGAGGGAATATTCGTTCCTCACCACCTCTAATGACTTCAAGGATTTTTTCCTCTTGACTTACTTTGGGCCGACCTGTAATTTATATTATATGTTTCAATAAATATAATAATGGATTCACCAAAATCATACGTCGATAGCAAATAGCTACCTTCCTGTTGTTGTTATTACCCCCCCCCCCCCCCCCCCCCCCCCCCCCTCCTCCTCTTCCAGAAATTGATATGTGAGCCACAATAAAGCAGCAAGTGAACCAAGGCCCTGAAAAANCCCCCCCCCCCCAAAGAGGTTATGTTTTGTCGAGCTCATTAGTTTGTCTGTCTCCTATAGATAACTCGAAAAGTTATGGAGACCATAGCTGAAAAATTTACCGACGGATCTCCAAGAAAATTACAGGTGCTGTTATTGCTGTCAACAGGCATAAATGACCAAATTTTAGGGGTGATAAAAACGAAATCCTAATTTAAGGACCACTTTAAATTTTTCGTAGAGGTTTCTTTTCCTTGGCGGAGGTATGCGCTCTCGGAGTGCTCTAAATATCTATGTATAATGTCGTTAGTATGTATTATGCAGACACTTGAGTTGTATATATACATATCCTCAACGTAAGCTTAAGTGCACCAATATATACTTAGTGCTTAAACGCTTCAGGCTCACTTCAAATCTTAAAATTCTAATCACCTGATCGTGTAAGAAATTTGTTGTTGCTAATACACCATATATATATATGTATTTTATACATCGATCTACAGTAGTTCTTTTTTAACTGAAGAAGCATATATTTTCCATCCGATTACCTTCATTTTTCAATCCTATATGTAAATGTACTTTTCTTAACTTTGATACGAGTTCCTTTCTTCAGAATAAATTTTTATTCCTAATCATTTAGATTCATTTTGTCAGCGTCATTAAAATTTGAAATTCCTTCTCTCACTCAAGTATTACATTCAAGTTTGAATGCCCTCTTCCCATTTACGTCGGCTTGATCTCGCAAGTTAGGGGCTTACCCTGATATGTATTTACAAGCACCTGCTATACAAGTGTAGGTCAATAGGGGCTATGCTGAATGGCTGCCCAGTAAATCTGCTGGTCCAAGGACCACACTTAATTGACTGCATATCGGGGTTGGTGATATCTGTCACTAATGCAACTCTTATTAATATACATGCGTGGCTCTATTTATGATGGTGGGGGCAGCATCGTGATAGGTTATGTCTGTCACCAATGCAACCACTCTATTTACTTTATTTCTATTATAGTACTTTCCACAGCGTCCTTGTTTGTTATTTCCATCTCTCATTCTCCCATGCAGTGTATCCACCGTAGCTTAATTTTTGTGAGTCTCTTACTATTACTGTGCCTGCATCCCAATATTTATAGTTTTGTTACGCTAGTACGTAATAAAAGTTCATGTCTATGGTTGAAGGAAAGTGTCGAAAAAATTTTATATTCATCAAAGCTGTAAACGAGAAAATTATCTTTTAGGTAACCAGGCTTTTTTTCTTGATAATTTTGTTCTACCTTCCCTATAAAACTGACAGCTCTGCTTTTTCATGAGACTCTTCATTCTTCAAATAACAAAACTGGGCTTCATAACAATTGTGATAAAGTAATTTGCACTTGTAGGCGTATTTGTGCACCTACTGCGTTCTTAATAAAAGTTATTATTGTAAAATTTTACGCATTCCAATGCAGCATGAACTACTACTAAACTTTCTGGTTACATAAGACCAGGGATTTTTGGGAATTCTATGGTAAACTGAACGAATTAGCTGTTCACAATTTCAACAGTCACATTCACTGAAAGATGAAACTTAGTGACTACCACAACACTATATACCGTACTTTACGTCTCTGCAATATCTCTTTTATTTTTTAAAAATTTTGAGCATTTTCTGTACATCGTCTCGATACCGTTGGTCTAATATTATCAAATGTTCATACTTCTATTATTTTATGTAAACCACATTCTTCTCAGTCCCATAGCTGGGGGTATATCTTCTATTACTGAAATAAAAATGTTAGTCCTAGTTAGAACCGCAGCCTGTACGTATTTGTTATTATGAAATTGAGATCAATACAATATAATAAAAACCATCGTGTGCTTTTTCGTTTATGTATTTGTATCTTTCCTGTACGCTCTTAACGAAATCAGCGAAAGATAGGCCAGTTTGCAAAGTTTGTAACTATGTTGCCTTTTGATATAGATCGATGGGCATAAATTAGACAAGGTTGCAAAAAATGGCACAATGGAATCCTTATCTTTATAACTGAATGCAGCTCTTGCTCAGCCAACGTTGAAATTCAAACAATGAAGATATTTACAGCTTCTCTTAGAAATACCAAAGACTCTGATTTAATACTTATTACGTTCTCCATACATTGAAACTAACTTATATTTGCTCTCAGTTAACGACGCACAAATTGAGTAGAAGATGAACGAAGCACAAGAGAAGCGAATTTTCACGAAGGAAAGCGCATCATAAATGCCTCGCTGTCATTTTTGTCGGCGCGGGCACTCCACTACTTCTCATAGTTACATTCGCCTCTAAGAGCTCCAAAGCCTCAATACAATAGCAAAATCGTTCGTGCTATACACATGATCAGCTATTCTTGCTCCCTGTCATACAAGGCTCTCCAATCTACGAAGTACATCCCTGCGAATTAGAGCAATGGATTTCGCTGCCGCTAGATACGCCCAACATTTTCATGTAGAACATTTTGTTCCGCATAAACTGGTTTTGCTGATAGCATCACGTAAATAAAAGGTGTCGGGAAAATTAAAGTTGACAGACGTGGCAGGCAGTGTTAAAATAAATAGGAGGAACATGTTGAGGCAGCTTCTTAATAGCGTCTTTATCCCCAGAAGGGTCAAAAGATTAAAAATGGACCTTTTGATATATGTTATTCGTACGACTACGAGTGTTCCGTGGAGAAAGTTCAGTCGGGCAACCTTTCAGGGGCTGTATCTAAATTCTTTATATTAAACAGTTTCATGCATTCATAGTCGATAAGCAAAGCTTCAGGCGGTGTGCATCTGTGAATCTGATTTACATATCATTGGCCGCTTTTTTACTCACTGCTCTAGCCAGAGCTGTAGCTTGCATTACCTAATAGGCTAAGACGTCTGCGTACATTCGACTACGCATCAGAAAATTAGAAAAATAACACTCTCTGTTCTTTAGAAAAAAATGACTGTACGTGCCGAAATTTAGGACACATCGTTTATTGCTATGGATATTTTCTCAAATTGCAAAATAAGTTTGTGTAGAGACACTCTGACCTCTTCATTTCACCGCATCATCCAGAATCTTTCACGAGAGAATCATGCATAGATAGCATTGTATCAGTATGTTAGAATTTTCACACTTTTCCTGTTACATATTTGCTGCTAGCTGTGTTGTACATAATACCTAAAATAATAGAGTCAAATAATACATGTCTACTTGTGGGATATCGTTGGTATTTTCGATTACTCTTGCTGCGCGTGGGACAATTCTAGTTTTCTGTATGATTACCTCATGTTTTTTGTAAGTGAAGTGAGTGTTTATAAATTCTGCGATCGTACTTCAAGGTAAAAATTCAGGATTTATTTGAATATTCTTTATAATTGCACTACGTAAAATATATTGTTTATTATGACAAATTACTGTTTTGATTATGGAGCAAAGCAGCTGCTTATAGAAATCAAGTTTCACCAAATAGGGCGAATCAACTCCTCGCACTGGAAGAGGCAAGCGATATTCAATTCATTCTTGCGTAAACAACTCAACCAGTCAAGTATAAGCGAGACTCAAATTGTGAATATCATTGGGCGGGGCCCCCGCACATTGCTTGAAAATTCCGTTTCAATGACCTTGCATCTTATGTACATATCCTGGAGAGCACTGGCCTCTTGAATAAAAATATAAATGGGACTGTTGATCATAGCCTACTAACGTGTAGCATTGGTAGTATCCAGTGGCTCATGGCTAACTTGCCTACTAAAGGCTACTTGTAGTAATTGTAGTATTCGGTGGCTCATAGTCAGGGACAAGATCCGGTGAACTTGACCGCACACCCTCAAACACTGGTTAGGGCTGCAGATATATGCCAACTTGCCCTAGAAGCGTGCACGGCTGCAGTCGATCACAAACCGTCAGAGCAATGGCACCAGCGACGGAAGGCTCTTACGAGATGACCTGCGACCCCTGACCATCCCATTTCTTGTTAGGGTTAGTATTGCTGCAATAGCATCCGGACGTCAAATGCTGACTCTGCAAACCTAACGCAAGACCTTGCCTGCTGACGACCGTCTCGAACATGAGCCTTCCGCGTCTGACAGCAACTTTTAAACTTCCTGCTAGTGCGAGAGTGAAAAAGAACAGAGTATCTGGATACCCACTTCCTGGGCAGCATATTCTATCTTGAACATTTCAAGTAAGGTCAATGAAAACAAAAAAATAAAATTTCGTTTATAGGAAAACACTTCGGGATACAATCTCTTGATCAGCATATATTTAAGAAATATCATGGCCAGGTTAACTTTGAAAGGAAACGAGGGACAGACGTGGAAAATAACACCAGTTAAATTACTATAAAAGGTTTCACTCTGATTAAACATGTTGAAAGACAGCCCACATCATGTTCAACTAAAACGCCTCGTGTCGTAAGACCATCACATGCGGTGGGAGCAAATTTCATCGCCGTCATTTTTGATGGCCAGCTAATCCTAGTCTTTTCTGCATGAATCACATCGAGGACAGCCCACCCAACTCCCTACAAAAAACCATGTATATAGCTCAACTCTTTCTACCTGTGTTTGAGTGGAGAGCAAAGTTCATCGCCGTCATTTTTTATGGCCAAACAATCTTAGTTTTTTGACATGGGTCACATCGAAGACAGTCCATCAGACTCCTTGCAAGATATCATGAACATAGCTCAACTCGTTCTACATGTTTTTGGTGGAGAGCAAATTTCATCGCCGTTATTTTTTATGGCCAGCTAATCTTAGTTTTTTGGCATGAGTCACATCGAATGTAACCCAACAGACTCTCTGCAAATATTATGAACATTGCTTAACTCCTTCAACCACTAATTATTAGGTGGCCAAATAAATATATTTATAAGCATACAAATATATCTACTTAAATCTTCAATAAAAACAGTATCATCTCTCTCACATGGTACATGGGTGATAATAACGCAATAGCAATAATGTTACAAAAAAATAACTTTGTTCCAAAGAATATGGATGGGCAAGCCAGTAACGCCCATCGTGTGTAAATAACTTCTAAACACTATGCATATTTGTCTCGGTGCTCACACTAGTACAGATCATAATTAATATAATAGCTAACGAGCACTATAATTGTTTTAATTATCAAAGCAGTGTAGGTCACAATCATTCCTTATTATAGTACCGTCCGACCGATTTATGATATCATATATATATAATATTGTATATATGAATTTATATATTATATATTACGTATATATATATATATATTTGCATAATACTGTACATTTATATCATCATAGTCTTACCGTTGCAAGGCTTCATTCATATAATAGCTATGTAAAAATACAGTTGTTTTAGTTGTAATACCAATACTGGTAACCGATTGATGAATAATTATAGCATCCAGGGATTACTAGTTTTCTGTTGGACTCATACCGGTAGAGAATGTAATTGTCACCCATTAGATTAAACACTTATAAGAACACCAGTACCTACAATGACATAACACTCTCGAAGGTAAAGAAGGATAAGTCCCTCAATAACTTAAACGCATTTTACTCAGCTATGATCCCATAATGTTGTCAAAACTAGTCACAATTAATAATCATTTCATAACGAGACACAGTGAACCACGATTCATGACTACCTAACATCATGAATTGTTGTATCGGTCGTGACAGCACGGATTGATTTTAAATTGATAAATAACTGCAGTTTTTCGGTACTTTGGAGATTAAGCTCATAACGACACTTTTATCGGCTAATACACATAACCACAGTGCACAGTATACATACATGACTGTGAGGCTGATGGCAATTTTAATAAACTTCGATAAAATCTTTAAAAGTCAGCAGAGCGACCTCAAACAAAAAGAAAACTGTTCTCGGTGATATATAAAATGTTTTATCATCAAGAAACACAAATTCGTGGCTGGATATCAACTGTGGTTGACGATAATTGAATTCCAGCACACCAAAATAACCTAAAATTTATTTTAAAATTTTTCCAATTTACCATTGGCCAGTGCTCTTGTATGATTGCTTCTTTATAATAGATGTAGTCCTTGCGTCTCCATCCACAGTTTATTACCTCCGCCAAGGGGTTTTTATTTTCGTTGTGTTTGTCTGTTTTTTATTTTGTTTGTCTGTTTTTATGTTTGTTTGTTTGTCTGTCACCAAGATTACCCAAAAAGTTATGCATGGATCTATACGAAATTTACCGGGAGTGTTAGGTATGTTGGCAGTAACAGATGATTACCTTTTGGTGAAAATCCGTTCATTTTCTCTGTTTGTTTGTCTGTCTGCCTATTGTTTCTTGAGGCCATAACTCGAAAAGTAATGGATAGATTTTCCTGAAATTTATATGAGTTGTTAAGTATAATACGAGGAGTAAATCACCGATTTTTTGGGATTATCTGTCTGTCCTTTCGTTTATTTCTCGCCATGTTTAATTGTTCGCTTGTTAGCAAAATAACTCAAAAATTATGGATGGATCATGATGAAATAATGTTCGTTCGTAGCATAACTCAAAAAGTTATGAATGGATCTCCATGAAAATTACAGGAATTGTTGATACTTTCAAAAGGCACAAATGATTATATTCTGGTGTTGATACGAAGAAAATCATTGTTTCAGAACTACTTTGAATTTTTCCTGACCGTTGCCTTGCTTGGCGGAGGTACGTGCTCTCAGGGTGCCCTCTAGTTTTTTTCAGGTTCTTATATGCTGACTGGAAAAGATTTTATCGATATTTCATCATTTTGTTATGCGCCCCCTTGTGAGAAGTGGACAGTCATGTATTGTGTGCTCTATTACTACCTAAGACAGTAACAACGAAACCACAGTAATTTATTCGTACACTGAAAAAGTAGTACTTAGAACAAGACACAGTAGACGTACTTTTGTTTAGAAGCTATGAATATTTTACAGAAATCGCTGAAAACACTCAGCTGAAGAACAGCGAAACGCGCGTCGTGGGTAACAAAATTTCTTCAACAGCTTCTCAGCGATTTTACAAAATATTTATGCCATTTCAAGAAAATAACGGTGAATAAATCAACAACTAAATCACGTTTCTCGCAACATCATTTTACACGCACTATGTGTTTGTCTTAAAATAACCATATCTCGTTCTAATGTCGGGGTCACACTAAACAATCGCAAACACAACTGATGAGTAGAAGTTTAGCTCGCCCTTTATTCAACTTCAGTACTTTCATGAGGCATCTTAGATACCGACTTTCACTGTGTAACTGGGATGACATGATCGCTGAACTTCTGTTCATAAGTTGAACGTGCGATTGTATAGTGTGACCCGGCATAAAACCATTTTTAGTCATTACGCTGTCTTTTATTAAATGCCCTAAAGTGTAGTGCATAACTTAGAAATTGCTCCACTTCATAGTCAAACGATGTACGTTACCTTAAGGTTGATTCAGCAGTTATAGACGGAACATAATGCTTACGTTCACAAAGTTATTGCAGTTTCCTGTATATTTGCCTATAATAGTCTCCTCTACTGCTGAATTGTACAGCTAGTAAAATTATATTGGTAGTAAATACAGGAAAACCCACTATTTGCCATCTATGTTACTATATCGATATTGAACTTCAAATGTTTTCCAATTATTCAAGCTAGTTCAGAAGGCCAAGGTCACACTCAGGAAAAAAATAATTATCTCTACCTATGATGCGTGTATATTGGTTTTGAACGTGAAAAGGTTCTCCAATAAACCAGTCGAGTCCCGAAGGCACAGGTCGGACTCATGCAGGAAGGAAATTCTATCAGCCGCAGACAATAGAACGCATCAGTTATTGTTATTTTGGTGCGAACACAAGAACTTGAGGCGTCTTCTCATCGCTTCGTTGGCTTATGGCAGGAAACTCAGAGTCAGTGATGAATTATGCCGGACACCAGGACCCGCTGCATGGGGCGAGTAGTCCCACCATCATCTTTCTGCCTATTTTGGGTAGATGCGCCAACTCTACCGGCTTACAGTTTACCTTTTACCCTATATATGATGGAAGTGTGATCGTCATGTAGATGATGTAGATTTAGCGATAGGATTGTTGCGAGGGAATTGATAAAATAGCGTGAAAACGCTCAACTTGAAATAAATTCATAGAATCTAAGATACCGCACTATATAACGCGGAACATTGACCATGCTTGGCGCCGCTACTGGCTGTTGCACATACGAGATCAGCCGAGACGACTTGAGTAATATCAAGTGACGCTCTTCACTGCGCTCACAGTGGAGAAAAAAGTGGCTCGCAGTAGTCACTGGAATTTCTTCACTGTGTCCCACAATGAAAATGAAAAAGTACGCAGTAAGCACTTGCACATCTTCACAGTGAAAGCAATATGCTAAATAAAGAAATAAATTAATTTTTAGAGAATAGCCGCTTGATCCTCGTTGCTGCGTATAGTGCATCTGATTCCTGATTCCAAAACAGTTTTCCTGATGATCCTACATAAATGACACAAACTGAATTTACTACTTCTCCCAATCGGAAAGTCTAAATCAAACAGTGGATGTTTGCAGCACAGACCATCGAATAGCACCGGTTGTTTACCTAAGATTTCTTGACTTGAGCTTGAAACTCGTTTGGTACGTGATTGGCACTGAGCCATATAGATTAGGTTGTGATTTTATAGCTGTAATTTTGCTAAGAAATGCATGTACACGAAATTTTTTTATTTAAGCTGTAACATAATAATCCAAGAACACCTCCCATCTGTGGAGAAACAAATGTTAAATAAATAAATAAATAAATAGTAGGGACGGTATTGTTTAGGGTCAATTTTGAAGTCCTTGCGTCTAATTTATCGACAGAAGCCGTTTCACAAACTGTGCACGTAACAGAAAAGCCGTAATTTCCATTGTTTTTGCATTACTATTACCATTTGTTTCATAACACTTTAACCATAGTTATCTGAACCGGTGAAACATTCACCGTACTGAAACAATAAAGTGTATTTATGTTACGTGATTGGTATTCTTTTCTTCATTTAAGGCACAATGTTAATTTGCCAGTGAGAATAATAACATTAAATTCTCTTATCAAAAATAAGCAAGCAGTTTGTCTTGAAATAAAAAAAATAGCTTTCTAGAACGCATAATATTCATTGTTCATTTGATAAATAACAATAGTAAATTAATTAATTAATTAGATGAATATGTTTCATCACTTCATTAGATCGATACCGTTCGCTTTTTGAATCAATAAATGCCATTCATTTTTACAGCAAATCAATTTCATTCCTTTATAAAATAATGACTATAACCATTCATTTCTTAATTTATGAACTGCATTGTTTTTCGCATCCTATTGTACGTCATTCATATCAATGACACATTAGATATATCAAAAATAATTCAGTTTAACTGTAATGAATATACGTAAAAATAGGACTTCTTTCGTTAATATTGCTACCTATATGCTTTATATGTGGTCCTGCAAATTGGTTAAAGTAATTTAAAAGCGTAGTGATGACGCACTCATGTATCGACGTAGGTTTTTTGGCTATTTTAAACTATAAGTTGCATCGAAACGCTTACAGTGAGAGAAAGATTGACCTATGTCTTGGTGAATCCGTATATATATTGCAGGATTTCATACAGTACGTTTGCTATTTTCAGTGTAATTTTACAACCTTTCACTGTTTGTGAAGCTAAACAACCTTAAACGATTTACTGTAGATTGAAGATATAGCATCTACTGGATGCAGTCATCCTAGTTCTTGACATAAAAGGTAAAATTATAGAATAAAGTGAAAAAGTTAAGTAAAAATTTCTAAGATTAGTAGCTCACTCAATCACTCTATGAGGATTAAATAAAACGTTAAAAAATTTGTTCCACAAGTAGCACTATGAAAAAAAACTATTTCTGAATTATGCTGGTCCTTAATAGGGCTCAGACAAGATACTGAAAATAGTTTCCAGGAAAGCTTTTTTCAATGATGAGAAAGAAGGTATTGTAATATCGTTTGGCAAAATGCGCAAACATCAAATGAGAACACGTTGAATTATTAAGCCCTATTATGCTGGATACCATCATGCTGCTTGCCTAGCCTCAAATTTGCTCACCTTCAAACATACATATGTAATGTAACCAAAAACTTGTCCATAAATATAAGAAAATTCACTTTGATTCGACATGTATTACAGATCACTTTCCTCACATACAGTATACATATGAAAACATGATAGTAGCAGTTCGTACTCCGAGACAGTAGCATCTATCGTACTAAGACAAGTAGAGAAATAAATAAATAAATAGCAATCATTGCGAATACTACGCATATAAATTCAAACAAAACAAGAATTAACAAAACGTAATGCTAGAGAGATATCGAAAATACTGGTATTTCCATCTCGTAAAAACTGGAATTTCCTAATACTTTCGAGATATGATTAACGTTTGGTAGAGTCCATACTATGCACTATCAAACAATGCGATATGTCAACAATCTAATAACTGAGATTAAAGCAAACGCCATCAATCTAAAATACATGTCAGTTAAAAGATCAATCTAAAATACATGTCAGTTAAAAGCTGAACGCTGCGACGTTGTATGTGGTGATCCAGTAGCAGGCACGATGTCCTGGTGGGGCCTGGGCTCGGTCTTTCACTGTCTGTAGCTAGAAACCGCTTGCAATATAAATATACATTTATTTCGGCCTAAGGCCCTCCATAGAACTTTTGTTCCTTCAATTAACTCTTTAAGTGATTGTTGAAATTAATTTCTTATAGGCCTCAATTCTGAAAATTAATTAAGTATATATATATACTCTGTATACTTAAAACAAAAGATTTCTTTTCGCGTAGTCAATTCCATACGGAAAACAGAAACTGAGACTATTTGGAGCTAGAACAATGGGCATGCCTCTTATATCAAATATTAAAGAGATTCTCTAATTTCCTAAAAAATTAACAATTCAAAGGCAGTAAATTTAATTTAATGTAGAAGTCCCAAGTTCTGGTATACTGTACAGTATATATATATATATATTGTGTGAGATATATTCATTAGTGGCCCTCCATTGAACTGCTTGCTGCTGAAGTGGCCCAGGATATCCTAGAAGTCGGACAACCACATTATATGTCATCATCAAGAGTTCTACCATGAATAAGAAATTTGGTACAGAAACCGGTACAAATTTCCACCACATCCTCAATTACTATTAGAACTGTTGATGATTGCAATGCTGAAGCATGAAGGAAATATTGAACAATGTTAGGCCTCATATATGTAGGTTCATTTTACTGACCTATAGACTATGCTATTCTTGAAGGCCCACTCCTGCCAAATAGATTCTACGGCTGATTGACGGTTATTTTTTTTTTTTTTTTTCAATCCCACAAAGCAACGGAAGGCCATCGATGAGAAGTAAAATTAATGTTGATCCATTTTCGGTCATTTGCGCCTTAAATTTCTATTACTATATTGTTGATAAACACATTTCTTACATCACCACATACAGTTTACATCTTGCTTGAGACTCTGGATAAATCGAAAAATATTTTACTGAAGTTTCATATTTCAGCGTATAGAACCTATTTGGCATTTTGAATGGGCCGTCAAGTATTGTGTTGTTATGACATACTAGGTTAGAATTTGCGACTGGGATCTATGGTCGTAACATCCAGGCGTTAATAAAGATGTAATTTATTTCAATGGCCTTCCCTTTAAACTTAAACAAGTTAATAAATATATTTAACTTCTAAAATAGGAACTCCGTTCACCTTGGAGGCTGAGCGGATGTTCTCAGCAGTTCCTGTAAAGCTGAAATATATGTTTGCGCCATTTGCAAAGTTTCAAACTTGGACAATTTCCTGTCGCTTCCTAAACAGGGGACAACCTCTCTCAGTCTCTCAAAGGCATCATTGAGTCCATGCATTCTTCTTCTCTCTCTTGCGTTTGCTTGCACCCGACGGGTCCTGATCACTTCTTTAGGCGGCACCCGATGCCTTCGCCGACGCGGGGGTTTCGGGCATTGTCGATGAGATGGATTCCTCGAATGATGAGGTGGTGATGGCTGAGGAACATTCTGCAGCGGTGGGGGTAGGGGACAGGAACCAGGAGGGGCAGTAAGAAGCGGTGGATTGGCGTAAACGAGGTCATTCATATCGTGATGGGATAAAGATGCCTTTAGTTGGCCTTCTGGAGGTTTCTTGTTGTTACAGTGATCCAAAAAGGCTTTGTCAAATGCTGGAATTTGTTTATGCACTTGGCTCGTGTGTGCTGATGTGCCTCCCTTCTCGTCGCCTATTACTGGGGAAAGTAAGTCGTTTACTTGGCTTTCGCCCTGAAGAGCTTGCGCGTACTGCAACCTTTGTAAATCTTGGTGGCAGCCTTGGTCTTCCAGAATAGCCGATTGAGGTTGCAGTCCCAGCATTTGCTGGTTTTCCAAGATCTGCTGGTGGTGCTGATCCAACATCTGCGGTTCTGGGAAGTGCTCATGAAACTGTGATTGATGTTGCTGCTGGTGCTGGTCAATAACTTGTTGCTGTGTACATAACTGATAGGGAAGCTCTTGTGAAAATTGTTGATGCTGGTAAGAATTTATATAGCCTGCATCCCGGTGCTGCGGTAAGTCCTGATGAGGTAAACTCATAACCTTTTCGAGGTCCAGAGTCTCTTCTGCAGGCGGAGTAAGTTCAAATAATGAATGCCTCTCAGCTTCCGTGACTATTGCCTCTGTATGGCGATGTGTGCTTATTGTGCTAAGATGTTCATCTGCCTTACAGAATCCATAGACTGTATCCTTTGGAAAATCTGCTTCGTTCCCTCTTTCAATATGTTCATTAGCAGCTGATTTCATGCAGTATTCGACTTGTGGAGATTCAAAGTCCAGACCTAAGGTTCGCCTAAACATGTCACTTGGTGAACTGGGATTGACAGTTTGATGACCTCCTTCTGTGGAAGAAGGTAAATTGGAAGGGGCAGCAGAGCCCGCCGCTGCTGCATTGGGATTATCATTAGGAGTCTGTGTCAGTTGCAAGGAGGTACAATTTATGTCTTGATTTTGAAATGACGATGCAGATGCATTGACGACAGTGCCAAGCTGATCCTCATTGTAAGTTGTATTGTTCCTGACGATGTGTTCGTTGGCCGACGCATCCTCTGCTCCAAGTTTACTGTCCGCTCCAGCAGCCTGTTCATTGTGCAGCTCAGTCGGAGTGGGATACTGAGGATATTCTTGAGAGGGAAATCCTTCCCCAATAACGGTGAGTTCGTAAGATTCGGCTTCGTTGACGACTAAGCTTGAACTTGTCGACCGATCTGCAGAGCTTTGTTCTGGAGCTGTTGATGAATCCATGAGGCTTAGCAGCCCACCCGCTGGACCGAGGAAATTTTCATCTTCTTGAAAGAAGTATTTCTCCATTGTTGCAATCATCACAGTAACTTGTTCTTCGGTACTTGGAAGGCCTACACCTGTGAATTAGTGCATGTGAAGTGAAAGAGTGTTTGAAGTTCACTAACGTTACTACGTCTACGACTTACTCGATGCTTCAATCTTCACACAAACTTGTGTATGATTTTTGGATCATCTTCATCGATTAATGGCTGCGCATGAAAAATAAACTTGTTGTCTTCCACTGTTATAGTTCGTAATACCGTCTCAATTGTATCATTCGGCTGCCACATTTAATTGCTCTTGTTTTTATTTTGATACCACAATGATAATTAATATGTTATTCTTCAATATTGATATTTCCTGCACTTTTTCACCGCACTATTATTGGAATAGTTTATCTTTACATCTCTGCTCCACTTTAGATGTAAATGATTCAGTCACTGTTATCATTACCGGCTATAGTTTGTTCAACTGCAATGTAAAAAAAAACAACTCAGCAAATACACTTCACTGATTTGACTCATTACTGATGAACTTCGAGGCGATTCGTGTCAAAGGTTGCACAACACTATTTTAATCAAAATTACGACATTCCTCCTAAAAGGTCATATAGTTTCAACAGTTTACTGTACTCGATGTTAATATCTCAGATTTCAATACTGGTTTACCAAGAGTGCAAAACATTTCAATGAAATTTGATCTGTGGGTAGAAAAAAATTAGATTAGATATTGACGTACATAT
>LQNS02276481.1:15404050-15440272 GCA_001587735.2 Parhyale hawaiensis | reverse complement strand
TCAAAATTACGACATTCCTTCTAAAAGGTCATATAGTTTCAACAGTTTACTGTACTCGATGTTAATATCTCAGATTTCAATACTGGTTTACCAAGAGTGCAAAACATTTCAATGAAATTTGATCTGTGGGTAGAAAAAAAATTGGATTAGATATTGACGTACATATCATCTAAGGTGTATTGAGTTTCGAACTGCATTGCTTCTTGAGCTTGAAACGGTGATTTATTTAGGATAGATATTTTTTGTGCATTTATATACTGCAGCAAAGAAATTTTGTTCAAAAACTGATTTAACGTAATTACGCTACAATTGATACCTCCAGACATGCAAACCTTATGTTATATTTGCCCTATTACCCAGCTAAAGAAAAATATAACACGTTTCCTCACTATTCATTTCCATCTCATTTATACTCATTTATCACGTAGATTCATATTCGTTGCGGGTAAAGCACGTGGCCGACCTGAAATGAGCACCTATAAACTAGTTGAACACGTGTTCTATTGAACCAAACCTAGCTTAATCTATGCTTTACTAACCGAATCTATGTATTTTAGCCTAACTTAACACGTACTCTCAGGTAGGTCTCATACTATAGTGGGATCTCAAATTCGTTACTTATGTTAAGTATCTTTTATCAGGAAATAAACAAAATATATCATGCATCTTTTTTTTATTTATCCTATCTTACATGCAATAAAGGAAAGCTGATACAATCCAGTAACTCTTTAATCCATGGAGAAAACACACTTTTTCAGTTCTTCTATCCTCCAGCAGAGAAAAAGAATTTCCAAAGTCCAGTAGAATATCCAATTCGCCCGACTGCGGCCCTAAATAATAGCACGATATAAGAGCGATTAGGTAAAAAATTTATCTCGATTTAGGAGCGAAGCGAATTGAGATCACGTGCATTGGGAGCGTCTTTGTATTCACTTCACATCGCTGTTTTTTTTTTACTTCTTTCTGCTTTTAACAGAAGGAAAATAAATTATTCCAAAAACTGTACTTCTTCTATTTGTTCTGTCATTGAACAGGAGAATACTGGCCTAGTAATAGTAATTAATGCTCATTTTTCACAAGGGGATGCGATATTTTTTGTATCCTGCCTTCCGAAACGAATAAAGCTGAAAAAGCGCTTTAAATACTTTTTTATTTAATATGTTTCTTCTGGAAAAATGAAAATTGAAAAACAAATTCACTTAGCACATTTTAAAAATCCTATTTGTCCGGCGGAGATTAAATAAAAATTACCAAACCAGAGTTTTATGCTTATTACCTTTTCCAAGGCGAGAAAACCAGAAAAATCGCGAAAATATTCACTTCTCACCTATAGGACGGCATGTTTCACCTCCTCGGCTCTCCCGTATTGTCGTCATCATCAGTCAAAGCTGACAGTGCAAATTACGATCGTGATCTGCCCTATAGAAGAAACCCGACTCGCGAGCGCTTCCTGTTCACAGCTCCTCCGTTCTGATGATGATCTTGGGAGGTTTTTCTTGTGACCCTAACTACCTTGTTTATTGAGTTCTCTACATGGTTCTTTTTAGAGTGCCTGGACCGTACGTATATGAGAGCTCGCTCGCGTTCACTTTACGCTGATTTACGGTGATTGTGGAAGATGATGATGACAGTTCATTTTTGCCAGTCATGTGATGGTGGTGAGGCAGTGGTACTGATGAAGGTGGTGAGCTGAGGCCCCCAGTAATGGTTCTGACTGGTGATCCGATGATGGTAGCGAATACTGGCTACAGTAGCAATTATGGCCGATGGTTCCCAGTGTACTTGTACTGGCCAGTATATATTAAAGAAATTTTGTATCATTTCTGAACTTTAAAATGCTTAACCTGAAGTGAAGCTTTCGTGCAGATGGTAACAGTAGCAAAATCTCACTTCATTTTAGCTCTTTAATTGACCAGCATGATTGACTAGTCGAAGTCACCCTTTGGTGGTAAAAATAATTCGTTTACAAACTCTACGGACGTTTGAAAGAGGATTTATTTTTTGACATTTGAAAAAATGTTACAAGAGTCCGTAGACTTTGCAAATGACTTATTTCGAGTCACCCCAGTCCATTGGCAAGGCGTCTCACACGTACGCTGCAGTTGGAAAAGTACAGAAAAGGATAAATGAACATAACTAGCTACATTTAAGATGTAAACTCAGCACAAATAACTAGCAATTAATAATTATAACCCCAAAGAAAGGAAAGTCACCATCAGTCATATCAGTGATTACTGAAAGAGGTACCGATGATGGTGGCAAACTGTAGCAGTAGGAAATCAATACCGCAATTCCACAAGTGATAAAAAATCTTGACCTCTCTAGTAGTCATTAAATACAGTGGTCCCAGTGATGGCAGTGAGTATATGACCACTATAATAATTGTGTACTCATGTGCCAGTGATACAAGTAGATAGTGAGTACAACGATGATTGGGTCTAGTCATTCAAGAGATGGTGATCATAAGCTAATGATTGCACATTGTATTGTTTTGGGTTGGGGTAGTGAGGAATCATCACAAGAAAGGTGCACGAAAGATCGAATAGTTTTTATGATGATATTTTCTTCATATAAACCTGATTATCATCAGCTATTTCTAATTATATATGTGTACCTAAGATTTTTTCTATAGATTTAACATTCCTAGATAAGTTTTACATAAGAATACTGTCAAAATCGTTTAGTGTTCAATAGAAAACTCTTCTTCAGAGATAAATGAATAATCACACTTGCTACTATGTCCAACTTACGTTAAATATTATAAATTAGGCAAAGAAAAGAATCATCTTTTCTAAATCTTACATGGTATGCAAAACGCCTTTGAATTCATTAGCTTATCAAACTATTAAAACATCGAGAAAATCGATGCATCTGCTTGTGCACTGTATTCAATTTCATCGTTACATTTTACAAAATGAGCCAAATATACCGCATTTGTATTATTTCATACTGAGTACTCTACATGCATTTGATTTCGGTTTTATATATACATACTTATTCAAATTTAAGCATTTGCTGCATATCTTCTCATCCCCTGTAGATTTAACGATACAGCGGCACCTGACCACCAGCTCAGCCCCAGCAATGTTAAACAACCAAACGGAATCTGTTTCAGTATGCGTTCTCTTTTCATCCGAGCAGTACCAGTGACATTCATTTCAGTTTTTATCGGTCAGGTGGTCAGAATTATTCAGTCCGGCTCTCCATCCAGTTATTGTGGCATTGAAACTCGAAGTACTCGGCGACCTGTGAACCATAGGTGGTCCCAAAACCAGTTTATGCATCACGCTCATCCCACCACTGCAGCTCTTTGGTCCCAAAGATTCGCTCGGCAACTAACATGGCAGGCATTTTATGTCGAGTTTTGAGCTCATCAATCAAAAAGGACGAGTTTTATCGTCCGATGCTGCGGGCAAGTATTGTTTATTCGTGTATTTAGGCAACAGTGGCGGCTCGTTTGTATTGCAACGGAGTGCCATTCCATGCAATTCTTTCAGAGAACTAGAGGATTGCATCTGAAAGGACTATGCTGAAGCGTCAAAAGGTATTTTCTATTTCATGAAAGACTCGCAAATGTAGTAGTGTGCAACTGTGCTCTATTTCCATTTCAGCAGCCACGATACGTCCTTGCTGACCAATTCATTGATTGGTAAATTCTTTGGTTAATTCTTTATGTCAGAAACAGTTATTTTGGCAAAATCTTTGTGTGTCAGGGAAACTGAACCTAAGAATCTTCTTTTCTAAAGCTTTTGTTGGAAACCCGCGTAATTCACAGTTGCGATGAATTGGTTTTGATTTCGTGTAGTCAATTGCATCCAGTTTTCAGGGTCCGGTGCCTCGTAAAAAGTGTGCTTGTTCGACTCAGTCCTAGAACTTTTAGCTTTGGTTAGTAGCTATCAGTGCCCTCCGAGAAAGCAGTAATGGGTTTTATCGTCATCAATAAGATTGGTCAGGGTCTTTGTGTTGTGATGCACTACGGGTACAACAAATTAGTAAGTCTATTTCGGCAACTTCAGATCACGATTGATTCCTGCCACTCTGTTTGGTAATGATCGAGCGGTCGTCAGTCATGCCGTCAAGATTTGAATTCACCAATAAATTCAGCAAAGTTTCCTCGTCGGTGCAAATGAACAAATAGCGTATTAATTCATGTACCTAAGCAGCACACTTCTTTGTTTTCGAATCTGTGCTTGGCAAATTAATGCAGGGAGAATGCGGTGATAATTTTTGTTTTTATTGACGAAGATTTCTGGTTCAGATGCAGGGCAGGAGAGTGCAACTGGCACACTACAAATAATAGTAAAAATTTGTTCCTCACACTTTGATTTGCAACTGGCGTTCATTTGGTACGCGCTGATGAAATTTGGCGCTACCGATTAGAGATGTCAGGTGTTGGCTCCCAGGCTCAGGCTGCAACAAGCAACGCCACGCAATTTCTTCTGCAGACAAGTTACATGCAGCTGAGAGCAATACCCGGTATCACTCGGTCTGGGTTGCGTCAGTGGGGACAGTGAATTGCTGTTCCCGACGCTACATTTTTTCCGTGAAACAAATTTATCGCATTGCGCGCCGCTTCTTGGACTGGTATGCCCCTGGTTCAAGTCAGATACGAAGTTCAGAAATGCATAGTGGCATCCTGCATGACAAATACCTCGCATGCAGAATCAAGTTATGTTTTTTATGCAAGCGATCACACCATTATTAATTGTTACAATACGTAAAG
Source organism: Parhyale hawaiensis (assembly GCA_001587735.2). Classification (NCBI taxonomy): domain Eukaryota; kingdom Metazoa; phylum Arthropoda; class Malacostraca; order Amphipoda; family Hyalidae; genus Parhyale; species Parhyale hawaiensis. Next base: position 15,435,549 of record LQNS02276481.1, on the reverse strand, counting down.
TTAAACCATGGCTGAGAAAAGTTATCCCAAAACCAGTACGATTTCATGTGCAGTGACAGAATTTCCTACTGTAGCCGTGCTGTATGAGCACACCAGGACAGGCATCATGTCAGTGCATGGAGATATGCCCGCTGGGTTCTGGGACATGTTGCTATGTGATTTCCTGGTCAGATGTACTCAAGCAAATGGCAATGCATGACTACAAAATTAACTCAACTCCAGTGAAGTGTTCGAAATTTCGACAAATTTGAGCCGCTTTTCTCTTGATTGTTTAAAATGCCAAAATCTTGCTAAATTGTTACATTCGTGTCCACTGTGTTAGGAATATGCATATATATATATCTTCTGTTTCAGCCTCGTGGGGCTGGAGTCGCTCAAGTCAGCTAGGTACTATTGTTTTTTTTTTGGGGGGGGGGAGGTGAGGGGGATTTTCCTTAGCAGTGTTTTGGGTGTCTTTGGGCTTCATTTTGGGTTTTGTCACCTGGCTCTTGAAACCTTGACCTGGAGTTGTAATATTTTAATTTTGTACACTGTTTTTTTTTTCTTGTATGCATTAGTTCGTTAGCGAAGATAAGGTTCAGTGTGGCTATTTATGACAGTTAAGTATTCAAGTCACATGATAGTCAGCGGTATTCGAGCAGTCATTCCTTTGGGATAACGTCATATACCAATGCTGTAGAAAACTCTGTCCCAGTATTTCAGCAAACAGTTAATTGCAATTCTTCAAAGAATTTTTCAGACTTTTCCTCTATTATTTCTTTGCAGAACTGGACAGCTTTGGAGCTTACACAGTCAGTGATCGTGACCTACTTATTGTAGGCTTCTCGGCCCTGCGTCCTCTTCAGTTATAACAATGATATTATAATACGTTTTTTATAACAAGCAAGAAATTTCTATCACTGCTTTTCTTTGTATCCATTGTTCAGAATAATTCTTATAGCGTTTTAATTCAAGGAAGAGCAGGTCATAGCTCAGAATTTTTTGCGTGAAGATGACTGCAAGGCTTTTGGCTAAAAAAAAAATTTAAAAACGGCTGAGGCTTACCGATAACAAAAAAGACCGGCCGCACCGAGATATCTTTTTGTTAGCTTTGCAAACAGCTCTCTGCGCACACTCAGTTGCGATGTCCATCTAATATTTGAGTGCAGGTAAATAATCTTGCCATATTTTTTCTATAGTATCTGTCATTTTTTAAACCAAACTGAAATTTAATGAGCCTCATGCGATATTGAATGTAAGTTGAGCAGTAACTTATCTTACCCTCACATGAACATGCATTTTACCTCGCCGTTGCCATAACGCATTGAGTTGCTCATTATAAAATATCATTATCAGCTTAAATGCCTATAAGAATATGATATTTCCGCCACTATGACGTAAACTATTGAGCCACCTTTACAAATTAACTTCAATTTAACCTCCAGCATAGGCTTGGTCATAGCTGCGCTCCACCATGGGGAGGATAAGGCCGGCAGTCAGTATAAAACTGTTCGTATATAATACTTTATCTTACTGCCTGAAATTTGTTCGGATACTCTGTGCATTTAGCAAAGTATTCTGCCAAAGCTAGCACGCTTTCCTTCCCACCGGCAGAAAATACAGTCCTTAATTGGTGTGCTGATGCAGTGCGGCTACGGCTGGTTATTTTCTTTTCAAAGCCCGAGAAAACGCGATGGTTTTGGGTGCCATTTTTATCACTGTAAGCACTGAAGGTGCACGACTCCCATTGGCTTGCAGCCCAGTATTATTACTACGAAAATTATCAAGTATCACTTTTATTTTAATGCGCAGTGTACCATTGTTGACACATACCAAAGAGTGTTATGCGTACGGAAAAGGTAGGGTTAGGTCATGCATTCAAAGGATAATCCAAAGAAACTTATATTTTTCTCAAAGGCGTTGCATTACTAACTAGTGTACTCTGAGAGCACAAACCTCCGCCAAGCAAGGCAACGATAACGAAAATTCAAATTGGTTCTCAAACCATGATTTTCTTTATATCACTACCACAATCTAATCAATTGTGCATGTTAATAGTATTTGCAGTTTCAGTAAGTTTCTTGAAGATACGTTAATACCTTTTTGAGTTATACTGCTAACAAACATTCTAACGAGCATTAGTCAAACTCACAAACAGACCAACCGATCTTCACCAAATTTAATCATCTATGTTTTTTAACATTACTAACACCTCCTGTAAATTTTATACAGGTCCATTCATAACTTCTAGAGGTATTGTGCTTACAAGCATACAATTAAAAAGAGCGACAAACAGACGAACAAAGGGATAAATCATCACAAAAATTTGGTCCCTTACTCTTCGTAGTAGACCTAACAACTCATGTAAAGTTTATAAAAATCCTTCCATATTTTTTTGATTTATGGCATTAAAAATAATGAGGCAGACTAACAAACAAACGTAAGAACGGATCTTTACCAAAAGTTAATGATCTGTTCCTCCTGACATGCCCAACAATCCCTACAAATTTCGTCAAAATCGCCCCATAAATTTTGTGTTATCTTCGTGACAGATAAAGAGAGACAAACCCGACGAAAACATAACCTCCTTGTCGGAGGTAATAATGTACTGAAATGGGCACAGTGGCTGTTAATAGGTTTCTTTGGGCACTCATAGGTTAATGCATGCGCTTGTGGGTTTATTGAGAAGTTAATGGGTTAATAGAAACGTGAGTTTTATTTTAGCGTTAATTGGTTAATTAGACAATATTAGGGATATTCAGGTGTTATCAAATTTCTGAGGCCCATAATGGATGGGTTGGAGATAAAAAAAGCGTTGATGAATTAACTGGATGTTAATGGGTGAATTTGGACGCTGCTAGGTTAATGAGGGGTCAGTAGGTTATTTGAGTGTTACTAAGTTTATTAAAGTGTAACGGGTTTTATAGTACGTTAATGAGATTGGGCAGTTATTGGGTTTATCGGGATATTATACGGTGAATATATACGGGCGCAAAACTGCACCATACTTCATACAGCAGTAACACTAAAGGGAAGTAAGCACTGCAGTACAGTATACGTGCGGTACTTTTCAATTGTTGGCTGAGGTATTTTTCGTTAATATATGTATGTTTATCGCAAAGTATACGTACTCCCTTTTGTTTTTTATATATTGACTAACTAATACACTGTATCGGGAAACATTCCCATTTTATATTCTTTCTAAATTTCGCTTACAAATATGTAATATCAAAAAATATTGCCGCTTAAATTTTTATAGCTTGTATCTAAGGTTGTGAGTGAGATGCTATGTAGGCAACAGTGAGGGTCTTTACTCGTGTGTGTCTGCCTCAAGATTCAGTGTCTGTCCGATGCTTGTCGCAGAGGTTGTGCTAGGTTGTGCACTAGGAGTTGCACGCCAGGACCCTATATTTTAAGACTGGCTCTGTCAATCCATCAAAATTTTTTCCCTAGAGTTCAGTGGCATCATTATCATGAAAGTAATTCAGCAACGTATTATTTAGATCGCCGTAGAGAATCAGAAAAATTTAGTAACATTCTAGTGAATTTTGTTGCGATCATTTTCAGAAGTCATTAGCAGCTTAAAGCTATAAACTCGCCTATCTCTATTATCATCTGCTTAAAAAATAGAAATCCTACTTTTCAAGGAAAAATTTGTGGTGTATTCTCTAAAACATTACGGACTCTCTCCTAGAGATAGCGTGGTCTGCTTTCTAAGAGTTATGGCCTTCTCGCTGGAAATATCATTGTAAATTGGGGTTTTTTGCTAGATATATCGTACCGTCAAAAGTATTTACGTTAACTGGGACTGCTCATACTTTTTCGCTTGTTGGCATACATTGTATAAAAAATTTCTTTCAAGTAAGGAAACAAAAGGAAATAGATCCAGATTGACACACATTTGTGGAAAGAAATTCTTAATTAAATCATCCCTGCAACTCCACAACAACCCTTGCATTTACGCTTACGGTAGTGTCAGTCATAGTAAAATTAATTTTCGTTACAGACAATAAGGTTCTGCCACGATTCTCGGGCTTACTTCATGATTAGATAACAGTAAAACTAATTAGCACATACATTATTCATATATATATAGAAAATGTCTAAATATTATTTTAATAATTCCAGTTTTTATTTCTCCAAGCGTCACTGGCCCTCTCCGTAACAAAATGACACAGTTAATCACGACCAATTGCAGACATTATTCAGATTCCGACTCAACTGGTTTTTAAACACCAGAGTTTCGTTGAGTTCAAACTCCTGTTAGCCCTATTTGAACATGCCAGTCACCCCCACATTCTCTTTTTTTTTCACGTTTACTGCTATTCGCTTATTTACGTACGTCGTTGAAATCATACGTAGATTCTGAATGTATAAAGCTGGAGTAAATTTTTCACCTAAATTATTTTTATGAGCTCTGGTTTTGTGAAACTTACTGTACTGGAGCATTCAAAATTGAATTTTAATATTATGTTTTTACTTGTTTTATTTTACATGTTATATAGCGTGCTCCCACCACCATTCGATATTCAGTGTATACGCTTCTCATTTTTACAGTCTTTGACAAACTTTAGTGTGTTTTCTCTAAGTGTTCAAATGAACTGCTCCTGATATTTAGTAGTTTATTTGTTTTTATGTCTTAACGGTTGATAAATTTATAAGTACTGTTCATTTGCAGCACTTCGTAATTGTTTTTCAATATAAAAAATAGTCACACTGACAAAGGAGTTTTTCTTCGTTGTCTAAATCCCCTAAAAATGGAATAGTATTCCTTACGATACCTTTCTGTAATACTATAAAAGCTAGCTAGCGTCTTGCGTAGCATCCGATGCTCTGAAATATTTTACTACGTACAGTTTTCTTCTAAAATGCAACTAAAAACAACTCCACCTAAAACTCAATGAGTGTAAGAAGCATTGTAACTTTCCATCACTACTAGCAACTTTTTCATCCAGAATGTCACTGAAATATCAAAGAAAATCGCAGAAAGTGTCACAAGCATTGGAAATTTCTATCATCAATTATCACAGGCTGTTCATTCTAAAATAAAATAAAAACGTCAATAAAAAACACAGGGAGTATCGAAATCACTCTGTTTTTGTACCACGATTGTCAGTTTTTTCTCAAACGCCACTGAACGTTGTCGAAAAGCACATGGATTGTCACAAGCACTGAAAAATATTCTTTCACTACTGGCAGCTCAACCACATAATCTCACAGCAGCTGTGGAGCTACGAGAGAGTGCACAACCACTGAAATATTTCTTCACTGTCACCAACTTTGTCGCAATGCACTGAAATGCTAACTAAAGACAGGCAGAGTCTCGCAGTTACTGGAATGACGGACTAGTGACGAATGTAGAGCGTCACGGCGACGTAGCACCTCCGCAATCTCGTCCCTTGCTTGTCTGTGTAAGCGGCCACGTCTCCTCCTTGCTTCTGGACGTTCAAATGATCGTGAGGCTCTTGAAGAAAGTGGCCTAGCGGTCGCGACTCCGCTGAGCGCCGTCGCGTTTCTTTCCAAAACCATCACCCCACTTTATTTAAACTGTCCTTTTTGTCCGTGCTGGTGAGAGGGATGTTGAATTTTACGTATAACTTGCAAAACTAAAAGAAAATGATCAATAGAAAGGAGTTTGCGGTGTTTGTAGCGCATGCGCAAAGGGGCAGAGCTTGCAGGCGAACTGGAGGAGACGCCATATGGTTCTGGCGCACGGATGGTCGGCGCTAACGGACCACAGTGTCCAAGAAACCATAATTCCGCATTTTTTTCTTTGCTATAGGAAAATGAAGGACCAGAGCTGCTACCGCTGAAGTCTCGCAATCGCTTATCTCGTGGACGCGACTCTGGAAAGTCGAGACTATCGAGACCGCCTATAGCGATCATGCCGAATATTTGCGATGTGACTGTTAGTTTCTTGATCATATCCTATCTATGCAAGTAGCGGTTTACCTAAATAATTTATTTGCTGCTGATATTCTACACAAGTAATCCTATGATGTCTTTCACTACTTATATAAACATGTAAGTATTTGGCCGCATATGGAAGTGATTTCACTTGTGAAGAATATAGACACTATTCTTCTATACACGTGCAGTAACTGTTCGGCTTACCTATTGCAGCGCTGTGAAAGAATCAAGTGAATATCTTGTGAATCTACAGTTAAGATATTTGGAACCGTTATTTAGGTCACGCTTACTTCGCATTGTTTTAAGACTCAGAAATTAAGCGATGCACATCTTAATCATTGAGAAATTCATAAATGCTGTTTTAGATTGCAAAGGTAAAGATTTCATTTACAAACCAAACGGACCAAAATTTGCATGTCACAGAATCTTTCTGACATAAATCGTATTAAAAATGCAAAGTTTTTATTAACACTGAAAATATGGTCTAGGTAGTCAGGGAGATAGCATCGTGCCCATAGCAATAGCGAATAGAGGGTCGGAGCGTAAGCCCTGGCTGCTCTTTGGGAATGGGCCTCTTGGTCCGTCTACTGCAAGCCATCTAACGGCCAAAGCTTCCGAGGCCACCTTCGTCCATCTTCTTCTCTCTTCCGCTCCAACTACACAGAGAGACGTCTCTAAGCTCCGCATACCAGCGGTAATTGATCGTGCTTTCTTGCTTGCATGCATGATCGTCTCTTTGGCTGACATTCTTCCCCCGCCCCCCTTTGTTTTCTTCTTTTTACCTCAGTCAGCTATATCCTAGTGACAGTATAAAGGAATAGCTCATAGAGGGCCGGGGCGTAAGTTCCGGTGTCTCTTTGGGAATGGGCCTTTTGGTTCGTATACTGCCACCAATCTAATCTAATCTAAGTATATAGAAATGGGAAAATATGACCTACTAATGTGTAAAGATAATTTTATGATATCCTAAATTAAGAAAGTTATAATAAAAAATTTAAATAACCAAAGTTACCGTCGCATCTCATGGGGTTGCACGCGTTTGACGTCAGGATAACTGCCATTTCTATTGTAGTCACAGGCCGAGATATTTCAAGAAAGAAAGTCATTAAATACATTTTCCCACAGATTATAGAGCACATTATAACTTTGGAAAATGACGCTTGTTTCAGTAACACAAACATGTTACTACACTGCCAATTAATTCTCGACTTCAGGTCCACTGGCTTTTTACTGTTGAGCTAAGTATGATAGAACGTCCACCTGCATATTACGAATGACCTTTTAACTGAAAAATAGTAATAGTACATATAGTAGTAATGAGAAAAATGAGTTAATTTAGTAATAATAATAATACATGTTCTTAAATATCGGCTGCCAAAAAAACACAAAAAATAAAAAATAAATTACCTAGATACAAAAGTTGTACCGTTTCCGCTATCCGGAAAAAAGCCCCCGGTGGAAAAAATCCCGGAGGATAAAAGCCACTCGGAAAAATCCCCAGGAGGAAAAGAGCCCCGCTTTCTCTTGAGACTATATTTGACAGTTACATTCATTTATTTGAACACAGCATATTTAGGTAAACTAAGCGATATTGGGCTAAGCTAAATTAGACCTAGCATTTGTTTGTGCGAACGCGGGTTGTAAGAGCCCCTGAAATGCTGTAGGTTATGTGAGGTTAAGTTAAGTTAGATTTAGTTTAGTGAGGTTAGGTTAGGTTATGTGAAGTTGGGTTAGGTGAGATCAGGTTACGTAAGATCAGGTTAGGTAAGGTTAGTTTAGGATAGTTAGGTTAGGCTATATCTATAGGAGCCCAATTTTTACCTCTGGAACATGTTCGAAGTTTAACAATCGAGTATCTCGGGTTAGGCCTATCTAGGAAGCGTAGAGCGTGACGGGAGGACTCACGAGAAACTAGCATCAAAAAGTGACGTCATCAATGACGTCAACATCGACGAACGGAGCGCTATTGTAATCAATTTCACCTGAAAAATTGTTGTCAATTGCGAATTTCATCCCTGAAGCACATGAATAAACGAAGAAAATATACACCAACTAATTGAATAATAAACAATTATGAGCAGAAAATTAAAATGGAGACTGGTGGAAACTTTCACAGTACTAGATACAAAACCTGGGCGGCATGGCCCCTGATTTATCGTTTTTGAAGTGCAGTCTTATTTACACTTCAGATTCGGTCACAGTGCTCTTCACAAAACATATTTATATACAGCACCGTATTTATTCGACTTAATTCAGTCAATCTCCCGCTCCTGACTTGCTAACTACTTAAGTTGCACCTAGACACATACCACAGTAAAACTAGAGAGCACTCTGAGAGCGCATACCTCCGCCAACCAAAGCAACAGTAACGAAAAATTCAAATTGGTTCTGAAATTATGATTTTTCTTGGTTTCAGCAACAAAATCTTATCGTTTGTGCCTTTTGACGGTATTAACAATTCCTGTAGTTTTCATGAAGATCCGTTCATAACTTTTTGAGTTGTGCTATTAACAAACATTATGACAAACGTAGATCAAACACACAAACGGACCCACTGATCATCACCAAAATTTAATAATTTATGTCTTCTAATATTATTAACAAGTCCTGCAAATTTCAAAAAGAGCCATCCATTACTTAACTTTTGGAGTTATTGTTCTAACAAGCATAAAATCTAACAGCGACAAACAAACGAACGAACAGATCATCCTTAAAATTTGGTCATTTACTTTTCGTAATATACCTAACAACTCATATAAATTTCATGAAAATCCGTCGCTAACTTTTCCAGTTATGGCCTTAAGAATAAATTCGCTGACAGACAAACAAACAGACAAATAAACGGATTTTCACCAAAAGTTAATCATCTGTTAATGTTAACATGCTTTAGAATCCCTGCAAATTTCATAAAGATTCGTCCGCAACTTTTTGAGTAATCTTGGTGACAGTCAAAGAGGCAAACAGTAAACAGAAAAACACGATAAAAACATTAATTCCTCGATGGAGGTATTTATTGTCGTCAAGTACAGAAAGTTTGAGCAATAACTATTACTACAGTTTCTCTTGCGTCAAGAATATACCTAACACTGTTTACATTATTGGTTAGGATTAAGAACCCAACCAACGAAGGCCTGAGGTCCGACCCTCGAATACTTCAACTCGTCGGTGTGACATCATCAAGGCTAAGTTTTATTTTAGTCCCATCGAGTCCTCCCGTTACACTCTTTGTTTCCTGTGCGTATCGGGCATCGGACAAAAGAATTGTTTATGTACGATAAGTTAGCTATAGGTAATTACGTAATGATTCAAACCGTTAAGTAAAGTTAGGGGGCGAGGCCTGGTTTTCTCTGAACGGTTTTGGCTTAGGTTAGGTTACGTGAGGCTAGGTTAGGTCATGCTAGGTTAGGTGAGGCTAGGTTCGGTGAGGCTATGTTAGATTAGAAGAGGTAAGGTTAGATTCAGGTCAGGTTAGGTGAAGTTAATTAAATGAAAAAGCTAAGTAATGCTACGTCAGAATAGGTTGGGTTTAGTTAGATGTGGTTAGATTAGGCTACGTTCAATTAGAAATAGTTAGACAAGGTTAGTCTTGATTTCGTTAGGTTGGGGTAGGTAAATGCAGTACAGTATAATCTAACTTATTTTACTATAACTTGCTTCAAAATAACTAAGTACGTGTAATAAATGTACATTAGTTGATAATCGGGGCTTTTTTTCCTACTGGGGTTTTTCCTCCTGGGGCCTTTTTTCCCATACCTACTGTTTCCAGTATTAAATTTGGAACGCTTGACTGCTGCTCGGGAATTTTAAGATCAACAAGCTATACTTTTTTAACAAGTTTGAAACCACAGCTATACAGTAAAATTAGTGCTAGTGCAGCTACAAAACTGCCTTAAATTTCTGAGTGTTTACAAAATTCTTTTCTACTTTATAAGCTATCTTTTCAATATTACCCTCAATCCTTCCTCATTTTGGCTAGGAGTCGTAAACTCCATTTTAGAATAACAAAAACAGTAGCATTTACCTACTGGTTTTTCTTTGTGTTTGATAATTTCGACAAATTTGTGTGCACTTCAGCTCCCAGCTTTCAGTTTTTTAGCAGTCGTAATTCTAGACTACGTCATTTTCCTTTAGGTATATACATATATTTTATTTGTCTGATACGTATCGAATTTAAAATCACGTCATTTTCTTTTTCTCTATAATAAATCTTTTTTTTTTCGCACGGCACAAATTCCTGATCTTATCAGTATCTTTCTGTCCAGACTATATAGCAAAATGTTTTTTTCTTAATACGGACTGGATTCAGAATATGGCTTTCTCGTGAAACGGTCCGAATATAAATACATGAGTACAATGGGCATGTTGGCTGCGCAGTACACGGTGCGTGACGGCGTGTGTGCGCAGCTCCGAACTGTTAAGTCTAGCGTGACGATCACCCCAAAGCCGTGACGAAAGCACAAAAGACATAATAGACCCAGTATAACTTTCTGCAAGTGTAATTCACCGGCCGAGCTGTTTACTTAAATATTAAGTGCGTTCACCGTTCAGTTACTCCAGCAGCTTCCCCGCTAGCTCTAAAACAAATATCGCCAGCAGACGAACTGCAGGCACTTTTTTTTTTTTGTTTCTTTGTAAATGTGAAATGCACGTCATAAATTTTCTGTAAATGCTTGAGATTGAAATTTTTAGACCTTTCACATCTCGTGGTTACAGGACAAGACTTACTGTGTGGAGAATTTTTTGAGAGCAAAGTAAAATTATTGACATACATGTTGTATGAAGTGCGTTTTGGGCAGAAAAGAAATCGGCATCAGATAAGCTGTTATCTGTGCCCAGTGGTTGTTCATGTATAGATGGAATTACTAACTCTCCGTAGCTTGCTCTGTCTATATGTTCATATTAACTTTTTACGGAACGTTACAATACTATGGTTACACAAGAAACGTCTGGAGAGTAATGTAATTAAGAGTACTGTATTGGCAGCAGAGTACCTAATATGATTCAACAGGAACTATTACAATTGCATTCCATTTAAGAAAAATAAACAACTAAAAGCAAGATGCATAACTACCACCATAATGTACAGAGATTGTGTCAAGTAAGTTGCATCTGACATTTGCTAACCTTTCCTAACAAGAGTTAAAACTAGCTATTGGTAAAAGCGCTGACATCCCTAGCTGACGACTCACAAACATTTAGTTACGACTAACAGTTAGCTAGCTAATCTAGTAACTGTCGCCACTTGGTTGCCCCTAACCGTCACTCATTTACGACTAGTGACAGCCCACCTGATGACAGGAATGTGGTAACTTGCTCACCGCTGACCATCACTCAGTCGATGACAGTGATAAGGCAACTTGATATAACCATTGGTCATCACTCGATTACGTCGAACTATCACCCAGATGATGAGGGCACCGTCATAATTTGCTGACCGTTGACCATCGCTTGGTTACCTACATATGTCTGACAATCACCCACCTGATGACAGTACCTTCGTAAGTTGCTAACCACTGACCATCACTCACTAAGATCTGACCATCGGCCCAACCATCGAAGTCGTTAATCAGACGATGAAAACAACCATAAACAAATGAGGCACCGCATTGTCGTTTGCCGGACAAGTCATTCCCACGACGGACCGCAGGCCAAATAGCTTCTGTCCAACATAATTTACGCCACATTACTAGAAAGCGCTTAGTGCGTCGCTAACTTTTCCGGCTCTGTGAGCCATGCAAAAAACCTTCGATGCAACAAGATGATGACTCGGACTGCACTTCAAATCGATTCTGTTCAGCTAAATTTATAGCGGGACAGCTTGCAGAGCGTGGCAAAATTTACCGTTTGGGCAAGTGACGAAGTTTCTGGTTAAGCTCCTTTGTGTTGAACAAAATTTCCCTCTTTGCACTGTTTTCTTTGCTGGTCGAGGTTTTCCGTTTAAGCTCTTTTGGTGTGAACACAGTTTTCGTTGGGACTGTTTTTGGTTCAGTTAGAAATTCCGTTTTAGCTTTATTTTTTCCTTGAACAGAGCTTTCCGTTGAGTCCGCATTTGGTTCAGCAAGGTATAACTCTTACGCTGTTTTGGGTAAGCAAAGTTCCCCTTTTTACACACCTCGGCTGAGGAATTTTCGTTTGGGCTCTTATGACCTGAGCCACACTTTCCCTATGAAGGCTCCCTCTCCAGATAAAAATTACTGATTATATTTTTACTGGTGTGTGGTAAAGCTTTTTATTCCACGTAGTCAAGTAGTCAATTAATAAGCAATGTTATCTTGGTCATTGCTGCGATATCGGCGTTTTAGTCTTTATAGGGAGGAAGTCCTATTGCGCGTCAATGTAGCATCAGCATTTCTGCCGTTCATAGTTACTAGAATCAGCACTTGCCTATCCAGAATGGGAACGATCAGGAGGACGCAACTGTGAAAGCCATCCGACTATTAGATCATGAGGTCGACTGTAGCCGTGCGCTTCTCTGAGCGCTTGAGGGGATTCATCTGCAGCGAGAACCAGTGCATGTAGGTTTCCTAGTTGTAGTTTACAGTCAAGACGACTTTACCTTCGCTTTTCATTTAAAAAAACATTGACGTTACTCTTGACGCCTGACAACCCCTTCCATTTCGTGTCTTTGGCCTAAACATAGATTTTTCCTTCTTAGTCACGGTACTTAATTGTCTCCTAGTTACTTTGAAGTTTTCGTTTTTTATAAAAACGTCTGGCTTTTATTGCTAATTGGGCGTCAGAATAACCCCATGAAACTCTTGTATTTTCGAAAAGGTTATCTGTCATCTAATCAGCATTTGACAGATTTTTTTCGGTCACGGTTTTTGGAACAGGCATAGTTTCTATAGTGGTGGCTACATCAACTTTTCAATTCTAAGACACCAAAGCTAAATTGGTTCCTCGTAGCATGGGTTTGTCCCATCCTTTTTAGGTGAAAAGGCAAATTCGTCATATACCAGGTTACCGTATGAAAACGTGCCAAAACATTTATTTGTTTAAATTCGTCGAAGTTCAAATTGCGTTATATTATTATATAATTCTTTCATCAGCTCTAAAAATTGTATCTTCTCTACAGCGGATAAACTTTTAAACATTTCCGTCCAATCTCACCTTATCAACTTTTCAGACTTATGTATCTTACCCCTTTTTTTTCATTGTAGCGTTATGCATTCAAGACGGAGATGGAAAATAAATTATTCAAAAATTTCATGCACGTCCCTAATTGTGTTGCGGCCGTCATACGTGTGGCCTGATTTTTATTGCAAATGTCAAGATCATGCATCCCTGTCACCGCTAATTTCTCAATAAATGCGAGAATAGTCGCAATGTGTCCCATTGCAATTATTACCATGCTGAGGCAACTCATAGCCGCTCCAACTCGTACCAGTACTGCACAGTTCCTTAGAAGCATATTTATCATTCTTTCATGAACTGTAGGATTGTTCGTTGCATACTTTAAAATTACGGATCATGTAGTATAAAATGATAGGGAATTAACGAAAGACAGGTTTTATTTTACTGACTTTTACTGAGAGCATTGACTGCTGCAGTTCTGCAGTTGCTGTATTGCGATACTGCCGACGGTGACTAATGTACATTAGCGAAATGCAGTCCCATAAGAGATGGTTAGAAGGACTGTATGTTTTATAAGGTGTACAAAAATACGGACATCGGTTGTATTCTTCTGTCCCTGCCCTCAAAGTCTCTAGGATCGAGGATTACCCTACGGTTGACGCGCACTCTTTCACGTTAGAGAATGTTAGATGCCGAACTCGTCCGTTCAGTCGGTGTTTTGTGTCTTGGTCTGTTGGGGTTTGGAATTCATTGCCGGCATTGGCTTTCGGTCGTGTTGGCCTGCAAGCGTTTCAGTCAGTTGTTAGTGGCTTTTTGTTGGATTTTCTTTAGCAGCGTTTCGGGCTTCCCGATTTTGCATTATGCTTCATTTGGATTATACTACCTGCCCGTGGTGGCCCGAGAGTGAAGTTTTAATAATAATACAGTAATATTCAATGTTGCCAGTAAGGTACACGAAAAGCCACCTTTACGGTCTATCCCGGCTAGGAAACCTACATGCACTGGTTCGTGCTGCGTATAGATCCTCTTATATAGGCCCAGAGAGTGTGCGCGGCTGCAGTCGATCAAAGACTATTCGAGCTACGGAGACCGACCACCAACGCTGATGTTTATCATTGTAATGCTTCTAAGCGGTTCGAAAATAGTACTAACTCTCCGATGTACCTACCCGAGTTGTCTCAGTACCCATTCATAGCATTTTTTTAGTTCCTGGAAGCCAGCCTGTGCGTTCGTGCGTGTGTTAGTGGAGATAGCTGTCATAGTCAGTTTGTCAGAATGAATTTGAAGTGGGTGGTGTCTAACAATGTATTTTAGCATTCGTATAAGTAAATCCAGAGTGGAGCAATGTTCTACGTGGATCCTGGAAGCATTTTCTCGAATTTTGTACCTTGCCAAACAGAAAAAATTGTCCTTCTTCATCATTATGAAATATGATAATAATTATAGTTGACGTTAGCGACGTAGAAAGGTGAAGCCAAAAATATAGTGAAGGAGATTCATGCAGCAGAAATTTTACGGACAATTCACATTAAGACTCGAAATTTTGTTACATTAATATATTTTATTTGGGGTTTTGCCATTTTCCAAGTCTTATTGTGAGCATAAATAAAGGAGCCAAAGTAATATCTAGAATCACATTAGGGTAAAAGGCGTTACATAAGCGATGGACATTGAGGGCTTCTCCTTATTGTCAGTATTAACGCATCTCTAAAAATAATCGGCTAAGGTGAAAGGTAACTATACAGAAGTCAACTAAGATTTCATATTAGCAATTTACCGTCAAGTCGAAGCGTCAGTGATCTTTATTTACAAATGTATGTAGAAACCAATGTAAAAGAAACGGGACAATAATTATGATGCATGGTTTCGTCATTCCTCTTCTTTCCTAACTTGTGTCCACGCGCTTGGGTTCCACGTTTCACTCGACACGGTGGTTTCATTTTTTTTTTTTTTCATCGCCGTGTACGTTCTGGGCAGGGAAGTGTAATAAACCAGGGATTGAATAATAATAATAATTACAAAAGAAGGTTGTTATAGCTTAGACAAGCACAATACAAATACTCGGAGCTCAATATAGAATGTTTCGCTAGAGGTCACGAGCCAGTTTGGCTGTATATATATAGGGCACCAGTTTATACAAGAATATATTTAGGGAAGACCATGCTCGGCATATCAAAGGAGACCAACACATACCCTCGTTTGGTCTGCCTATATAGACACTGTCAATACTGGACGGGCTCGCTACTGTACAACATCTAAAAATCTCACCAGGGCCTTTAAAAAATGTTCCCCGTTGTAAGGGGCGGTGTGAATGGGAGATGGTCTGCATGGGAACCTTGTGCTGAGCTGCAAGTCTTAACTTTCTCGTCTCATTTTTAAACTACTTCCGGATGCCTGCTGATCTCTGGAGAATTAGAGCTTAAGAATATTTATTTCTTTTTTTTACACAACCCATTAAGAGGATATTTTTTGAGCAGTGGGTAACATACTAGTTTATTGATCTTCTTATACAAAACGTCTTTAAGCAGAATCATTCTTCTTACCTTATATGTATATAATTTAAGGACTTTCGATTACATAAGATATTCGCTGGCTGTCAACTGTTATGATTAAATAGCCCTTGACACAATACGGGTTAGTAGATTACCGAATTCATGTTATCCCATTGAATGTTAAGATTCTAGCACTTAGTGTTTTGATAATACTGTGCTGCAATTATTTTTGCACGTTTAAAAGGCATCCACTGGGAACATAGTGTTTGTTTAGCTGGTGTTTTTCTTACTTTCTAGATGCATCCTAATGGTTGCCAGTTTTTTTTATAATAATTAACATTTTTGTTGGCTTAGCATACGTGAGATACTTCCTGTTGATTGTTACTTGTGTTTAGACACTTAGGTGCATACTAATGACTGCTCATTTGTTCAGATGCTATAGATGCACCCTGTTTGCTACTAATTTCTTGAGTTTTGGTTTCTATAAGATAAATAGAGTGCTTTCAGAATTTACAATAAATATGTTTTATGTGTCGATTTTGTGATTGTATAAAAATTGTTTTTGAATATTTAATATGTCTCCTTTTGGTTGTGTCTAGGACTTTGATTGTGTGTAGGTAATATTGATTTTGACTTAAGAGAACGCACTCTATTGTATCTTTTACTAATTATATTTTCTGGATCGGAACGTAGTTTTTTGTTTCATTATTTTTATTTTGTAATTTATAAAACTAAAAATTGACTTGCATACAAACGTGCTGTTTCGGTCTTTCGAAACCGAAATTCGTCTCTTACTAATCATTTGATTTCGTAACAAAAACGTTTTCCATGTTTTCCGATTTGGTGATACTTTTTTCATCCTTAGCCCCTTTGGCATTCAAATCTAACACTAACAGAGTGCTTCTTGATGACCTTGACTCATATGGCGGTGTGGACCCGGTCAGCATGTTTCCTTTATCTTGTAAGATACTTGCTGGCGTTCTGACCCCTTAGCTTGGAGTGATCTACACGTGCCTAATGCGGTTAGGAAATTTCCCGTCAAGTACTAACCTTGTACGCTAACGTCAATTTTGTCGAAGGTGCTCGAGACTCTGTTGGCTTGTCATCTGGTTCGTTTTGCTGAAGTTGCTGAACTGCTGCCCGCCGGTAAGCTTGCGTACAGAAATGGTTTGGGTTGTTGTGACGCGTTGTTGTGTTGTTGTCTATATCACACCATTTATCGTTAGCGTAGAATCGTCGTTCTGAAGCACGCCTTGCACATTTGGACTTTTGTGCGGTGTTTAACAAGGCCAACAAAAGGAGTGTACTGTACAAGTTGGAGTCGTTTAGTGTGGGTAGTAAGGTTCTGTATATCATTCATAATTATGTTTTTGAGGGAACGCAGAGTATCTGTTGTCGGTTTTCTGAATGCCTCAGTTATGTTGGTTGCGGGTGTTCTTTAGAGTAGCGTACTTGGCCTGCTGCTTTTTATTCTGTACACTAGTGACATGCTATTTTCGCTAGAGAACACCATGATCAATTATGCTAACGATTCCACTTTAATAGCAGTGATGCCAACTCCCAGCATCCATAATGTTGTGGCCCAGTCTCTAAATAGGGGTATATTGCGTGTTAGTGAAGGTGCTCCGCCTGGAGTATAAAGCTGAATGCCGGTAAGACTAAATAAATGATTGTAACTCAGTCTCTGATACTTTTAGCCCATCATCCACCTCTGAAGATAGTTGACACATTGCTTCAGTAGTTTATCTCCCTGGAGAGTCTCAGTGTTGTCTTTGATGACTCTACGTTTGGTGATAAAGAATGTAGTTCATAGATGCTTATGCCCTGCCTGTGTTGTAGTATTGCTAACCGATCTGGGCTTCGGCTGCTGACAATCACTGGTGTCTGCTGCACCGACTTGTTTTCTCAGCCAGCAGGCTGTGCGCTGAGAGTGATCTTGTAAATATGTTTCATAGGCAGAGGGTGGCCTGCCTCTGTATGTTTATAAGGCATACAACAATGAAAGATATTAATTGTATTTTTCTGCCCGTATCTTCAAGGTCTTTGGGAGAAATACATGCGCTGTGGCTATGCTCACTTCTTCACATGGAGACTGTTTGGTGCCGTACTCGTCAGTTTAGTTGGTGTTTTCTGTCTTGGTCCGTTTTATCCTGGAATTCATTGTCGGGATCAGCTTTCGGTGGTGTTGGTCTGCGGGCGTTTAAATCATCTGTTAATGGCTCTCTGATGGATTCTCCTCGATATCATTTTGGACTTTTTTTTTTGTATTGCGTAATGCTTCATTTGGGTTGCACTACCTGTCCGTGGAGGCACGAGCGTGAACTTTTTGTAACAAAAATTACAAATTACTGCTATTATTCATCACGCTAATCAATGAAAATGAGCTATATTTATCTGCTAGTTTATTTGATTACATTTTTGTTGTCATCTGTAACTAAGATTCAAATAATCAAACAATAATGTCCAAACCTATGATGAGAGCGTAGGTATAAGAACTTATTTAAGCAAGCTACAGTGCCGTCGCTCTCAAATTTTCGTCTTCCCTACACTTCTAAATATGCTTTAGTATCCTCTCGCTCCACTGCAGATTCAAAATGGTGGCAAACTTACACTAAATAATGCCAAAATACACAGTCAAAAGTTATCTCCCGTGCACCTGCTAAACACGACCGTACTAGAACGTCGCCTGTGTGTAGCGTGCAGAAAATAAATCGAATGTTGCGTATCTCGAGAGGCTAATTAGGTTTATCGGCAGAATTGGTACCTCCGTTACTTGAGGAACAGACGGGCACCTGCAGCCCGCCAGATGTCGCTATAATAATTGACTGTCGGCAGGTGCTCTAAATGTTCGCCAATCGCCCCNATCGAATGTTCCGTATCTCGAGAGGCTAATTAGGTTTATCGGCAGAATTGGTACCTCCGTTACTTGAGGAACAGACGGGCACCTGCAGCCCGCCAGATGTCGCTATAATAATTGACTGTCGGCAGGTGCTCTAAATGTTCGCCAATCACCCCGCTAACTAATGACGTCACACTTAACCTTTTCCTGGTGAAAATGGCTAACCTATAATGGACACGTGCTCTCGAAGACAAGTGGCTCTTGAAATTATATTTTTTGTACCCCTGAGGGGACACAGCGCTGACCAAGCTCCTGAACGGCAGGTTAATTGGCTTAAATGTGCAAGGACGCGATAAAACTTTAAGAACCAGTTTTACGTGTAAATTTTTTTCGGTTTTTGTTGACGACTATACGTTTTGTTTTAGAATTCTTGGGTCGTTCTTCAAGATTGATTGAGGTTCCTCTGGAACTTTTTGTTTTCTTCAAAGGTTCTACGGTCTTCCTGCAAGATATCTTGGTCTTATTGCCAAAGCCTTCATGTTTCAGTCGTCCTCTAAGCTTCCTCCGTCTTCCTCCATGTTAGCTCGATCTCTCTCCGAACTATTTCAGTTTCATCCAAGCTTGCTACTTTTGAGATTTTTGGGGTATTCCTTGACGAGTTCCGTTTTTTTCATCTTCTTTTTCTTCTTTTTCGAGCTCTCCCTGTCTTCCTTGATGATTCTCGTCTTCTTCAGACTCTCTCTATCTTCCTGAAAGATTCTCGTGGGTGCCTCTAACATTTCTTTGAAGATGACTATATCCCCGTAAGGCACAGCTCGTGCTATGCAAACCTGCGCCTGTGACCAGGAAGATTCATGGGAAGACCTCGCACAGTATGAGCAGAATGTTGGCCTCAAATTTCTCGCATATTGCTGGTCTAATTCGGAAATCCATCGGCATGTCATCAACCCTATGAGGAGCCGCAAGTAGCTGATAAGTGCCAGGAAATGTTCATGTATGGGACACTAACGGCCCTGACATAGTTGTGTTCGGCTCCAGATACGTCAATAGCTGTTGAAGGTCGTGAACGGCATTCGTCTAGTCCTTGTTCTTTTGAGGAGATGTGTTTATTAATCCACCAAGAGAATTGTTTGAACAATGCGCTTCACGCTCGATTTAATTTCACAATTAAGCGATGGAAAGTTTTATATACCTAAATACCATTCTGTATAAAAAAGAATGGTAGTCGTCACCGTTGTCCGACTTATAAATACACAAGAAACTTTACAGAAATGCAACATTTTTAGAAAATAGGCTCGAGTTAGTATGGGAACAAGCAAATACGATTTTGTCAATAGTTGTTGAAGGTCACGATTTCCATCCAGTCACCTTCATGGTCGGATAACGGGCTATAAAACTAGTTGCAGTAAGTCAAATCTTTCAGCGCCATAATCTCTTCGACTTATAATACATAGTTTTTACATAGTTTCTTATAATACACAGTTTTTTTCTCCCTCTGCGGTACAACTCAGTCTCTGTTAGAAGCGAAAATTAACAACGTTTATTATGGTGGCTCCTCAAAATTTTACCATTTGTACATTTATCTTTTCGGGTGCAACAACTTTTGTAAATTTTTCTAGTAATTCCCTCACTGCTTCAGTGCAGTTTTTAAACACGTAGCCTGTATACTGGCGGTTACTGCATAAGAAGTGTAACATGTAGTTTAGAAATTATTTCCTGAGTATCTTGTCANTCGCGTGCAACAACTTTTGTAAATTTTTCTAGTAATTCCCTCACTGCTTCAGTGCAGTTTTTAAACACGTAGCCTGTATACTGGCGGTTACTGCATAAGAAGTGTAACATGTAGTTTAGAAATTATTTCCTGAGTATGTTGTCACAAATTCGTTGCCGTAATAAATAAGTTACCGACTGAATTGAAATTTCGCCCAAATAGTAACTACTTCCTTTCAAAGTTTGCTGCAGTGAAGTGGAAGCGACGATGTGTAGGCAACAGTGCGGTTTGTGTCCGCTCCCAGGAGCAATGGCTTTCAGCGCCTATCAGAGTGTTGTCGCATGAGGCTGTGCTATGCTTCTAGGTGTGATTTCCTTAAAAATCTATTTTTTTTTAATTCCAGCTAGTTATTATTATGATTCTTTTGATATACTATACCATTGCTTACAGTGTTAGTTAACTCCATTCTTCCTCTTCTTTTTTTCCAAAATTAAGAAAAATTTCATTCCCCTTTCCCCCACCTCTTGTTTCCAAGCTCGGTGCTCTTCGGTGTACGAGTTCTCTAAGCGTACTACCCTCATTTGTTACTCCAAAATTCTTGGTTCACAATTATAGTTGATAGGGCGGTATAATTTCTAAATAAATTTATGTGTACTAGTGGCCCGAGCTCTTATTAAAACATAGCAGAAAACTTGTGCTTCAGAAACTCTCGTTGTCTTCTATGTCTTTTGCTCTTCAGAAAGTTTCCCATCTGAAAATGCAACATTCTGGGTGCAAACTTATTATTATTTTCGAAGATTGGAGGACTCACAGGCTAGGTCGTTTTGGAGAAGTAAGTAAGAAAGCCATCTGAAGCAGTGAGGGAATTACTAAAATCCTAGAAGGCTTTCTTAATTACTTCTCTAAAATATATACTTATACCAACTGCGCAGCCAAGTGGCTGTAGTTTTCGGTCATGGGGGCCTGCAGGCGTTCAAGTTTTCCTTCATAGCATTTTGAGTTTCCCGGAGTTGCATAATGCTTCATTTGGGCTGCATTACCTGTCCGTGGTGACCCGAGCGTGAAGTTTTAATAATAATATTACTGCCGAACCGCACCCAGGATGCAAAGGTCACAGAGCTATATTAATGGTTACTTGAAATGACAAATCGTAATATTATTATTCTGAAAACTTCGAGCTCCTCTCAATTTATACTTTATGTATAATAGCGAAGTTTGTTTGCACGGTGAAAACCTGACAAGATTATCAGAGTTTTCTAAGACTGTCCTTGCAAGGCCCGCTGAGTCACCATCACCACCTTCTTTGCTTCTCAAAGGTATATTCAACACTCTGCCTGTAAGCAAGGATAACTATATACATATATATGACGTAGTCTAGTTGCATTTCCAGTATTACTTTTACGCTTAGTGTGCATGTTTATGCAGCCGAGCTCAGGTTCATTATCCATACCATGGTTGCAGTTGAATTAAATCTTCATTGCTCGAATTTTATCCTATCTTATATCGAAGGCTCGGTGCACGGTGACAACAAGCAAGCCTGCACTCAATCACGCACGCAAGCAAATAAGATTATCAGAGACTTATTTGCATATAGAAAGACTTATAAATAATTAAGCATATGTTGTGAAGTATTATATGGTACTAATATAGCTTCTATGCTACGTACTCGCCCCGGAAACAAACGCCACCGCCAAACCACTACCAAGCATATCTGCACGTCAACCGACAGTTCGGTTGTAAACAACTGCTGGTGTCTGACAGGAGTTATTAATATTTGTATCTCTAAAAGCTTCCAACAGTAATTGCTAGTCTTCAATGATTACAGCCCTCGGTAACTGGATGGTACCAGGCTAGAGTGCCAGATGCAAGCAACTGTAGCTGCATGTTGTCCAGTTGCTGAAGCAAAATGAGGTCGGATGGTTGCAGGAAATCCGGAACAGCAGTTTTTTTTACTCGTGCCCACATCTGTTGAGTGTATGATATATATATATATCATACACGGGTATTATAAAAACCCGGCCATTGCTAGGGCTGCTTTCATTTTTTTCTGAGAAAGAGATCTTATTTTCTTGAATTGTCGGTGGAGATCGAGAACGGGGAATGTAGTTGCAGACATGATTGTTCATTATAGTTCTTGAAAAAATTCTAGCGCATTTCGAACGAAAAGCCGGCTTTAGTGAATAAGCGCAATTGAAAATTTTACAAAGTGTGGATATATCATACTAAGTGTTCATTACTTGGTACAATGTGAAAATTAAATTATAACGGTTTAATTATTGTCTCCTTCTGAGCTTGTATTGTTGATGAGGATTGTACCGTCGCCCAAAGACCTAGAACTAGTGAGTTTAGAGGAGGCTGTTCGTTTGAGAAGATACTGCTGTGCAATTTTATGAAATTCGGCATTTTTTTAGCTTTTCATTTATTGCTGTGTGGAGTATTTTCAATGAACAGCTTCATAGATGGAGAGTCAAAATTTCTCCGAAAGCTTCTAAATTTGCCGATGCTGCTGTGACGAAGTGGCATTTTTGTTTCTGAATATAACAATAAACTTCCATCCCATGCAAAATGAAACACAGCAAAACAACGCCTATCCTTCCATATGAATAAAGTTAATTTTAATTGCAAGACTGATAAAGGAATATTTATGAACCTCTGATCATAGACCACAACAGTACTTGACTCTTGTGTCTGACGCTGGCGGCCAAAAGTCGGCAACGGAAAAATGGGATTTTCTCAAGCGCTATTCTTTTCCCCTATCTAATACTGAAGAAAAAATTCCAAGGT
Organism: Parhyale hawaiensis; assembly: GCA_001587735.2. Classification (NCBI taxonomy): domain Eukaryota; kingdom Metazoa; phylum Arthropoda; class Malacostraca; order Amphipoda; family Hyalidae; genus Parhyale; species Parhyale hawaiensis. The sequence continues at coordinate 15,412,760 of LQNS02276481.1, read as the reverse complement.
ACCCAACATTTTTCTTGCGGAGAAGGTATCTTTGATACGGCGGGAACGCACTTGGTTGTTTGCCTGCGTGACCGTATCTGGACATGTTCATAATAGCTCTTGAGAAAATCCCATTTTTCCCATTTTGGCCGCCAGCGTCAGAGGCCACTTGGACCTAAGACTCAAGAACTGTTGCGGTCTATGCCCTGATCAAGAAAAGAGTCAAACGCACTCTAACTGACAAAAATGTAATGATAAACATCTCTTGATCAGAAAAACAAAAAACCTTCTAATCAAAAACAACATCACGCAAGCAAAAGATCCTCTCCATCAATTTGATATAGCATGCAAAGTAACTTATCTAGTGGAAGAATGGGCACTTCTCTGTACATTATATCGAGATGTTCCTTGGCTCTACCATAGGTCCTATGCAAAATGGCTCAATGATAAACCACCTTATAAACCGGCACCACTTTGTCGGAAAACAATCAGTAATTAAAAAACTTCCGGACCAACCTCGACTCTCCGTCTATGAAACCGTAGCAATAAAAAGTCTCACAGAGCAAAGAGTTAGAAAGCAGGTCCAATTGCTTAAAATTGTACATTATATCCTCGAAAGAACTGCATCCTCTGAACACACTGACTGTAGGTCTTCAAGCGTCTCTATAATCCCCCATCGACCACACAACCTCAGGAGACAGTGATTAATTTAACACTTAAAATTTTTACAATGTATTATTACCGTCACCAAGGAGGTTATCTTTTTGTCGAGTATGTCTCTTTGTCCGTTTGTCTGTCACCACGATAACTCAAAAGGTCATGGACAAATCTTTACAAAATCTACAGGAATTGTTAGGAATGTTAGTAAAAACAAATGATTAACTTTCGGTGAATATCCGTTTAACCGTTTCTTCGTATGTCTGTCTTTTTTCTTAGTAGCAAACTTTAAAACTTATGAACCGATCTATGTTAAATTTGCAGGAATTGTTGGGCTTAACACTAGGAGTGAATGACCAAATATTTGTTCTAACTTGTTTGTCCGTTCGTTTGTTTGCTTCTATGTTTGTTTTTCCTTTATTACTGTGAGTCAAAAGGTCATGAACGTAGCTTATTGAAATTTATAAAAATTGTTTACCATGTTTAAAGATACGAATGACTAAATTCTGGACATGTTCGGTTTGTCTATTTGTCTGTTCGACTAATGTTTCTCCACATGTTTGTCAGAAGTATGAGTCAAAGAGCAATGGATCTTCATGACATTTACAGGCACTGCTAAAAATATTGCAAGGCACCAGTGTCAAAATTTTGGTGATGAAAGGTTGGTCCGTTCTGTGTTTGACGAATGATTGTCAGAAAATAACTCCATAAGTTAGGGATGGATCATCGAGAAAATTGCATATGCCGTTATCAGAGTTAAGAGGCCCAAATGACCAAATTTTGGTGATGATAATGAAGAAATTGTTACCTACTTTCAGGACCAATTTAAATGTTTCGCTAACATTACCTTCAATGGCGGAAGTACACGCTCTCAGAGTACTCAAGTGAAGTGCTCCCATTTTTTTCGGATTAGGTAAATGCATCAGGCATGTGAGGTTTCGAACTCGAGGGCTCAACCGTAGCACAATGTCAACACCGAGAAAGTTGAAGGGCCGACCTACAGTACACGAAGCGCTACAGCGCCCCCCCCCCTCTCCCCTACAGATAGGATTTAACTTGCAGTGCTTACCGCTGCATATAGAAAGTCATAGTATTTAGGAAATGATAATATACTCGTCCATGTTTTAACGTATATATATGTGACAAATATAATTGTATGTATCCAACATAAAAATGATAGTATTGTTACATAGCAGCAACCTCTTGTAATAATTTAAATTCTTTCATATACTGGTGAATATTTTTATGATACTTACCTTAATCATTATATTACAGAACCTACCCGATATAAATACATATATTACAAATTCGAAATTGAAAATCTTCAACTCTCGCACTTTGCCAATAGATACACTGCGTCTTTACCGCTTACTGGTATTTTTTTTTTTTTTTTTTTTGTTTGCAATGAATTATGCTTTTTGCTTTGTGTTTTTCTACAGAAATCGACATCGTTACATAGAGAGAGAACGAGAAGCGAACAAATTGACTGTATACGTTCGTAATTATNTACCTTAATCATTATATTACAGAACGTACCCGATATAAATACATATATTACAAATTCGAAATTGAAAATCTTCAACTCTCGCACTTTGCCAATAGATACACTGCGTCTTTACCGCTTACTGGTATTTTTTTTTTTTTTTTGTTTTGTTTGCAATGAATTATGCTTTTTGCTTTGTGTTTTTCTACAGAAATCGACATCGTTACATAGAGAGAGAAAAAGAAGCGAACAAATTAACTGTATACGTTCATAATTATATACGTATTCTAAATTTCAGCTATACTAACAAAATAATGATAAAAAAATATTTATTTCATCCCAGAAGGAGGTGTTCACTACTAATATTATCACAGCTTATTTCATAAAACGAGTTAAGACCACAAAACAGAAGGGCACTGAAGTTTATTGAGCTGCAGATCTATAGCGCTAGTGTACAACACAAACTGCAATCTACATAAGGCGCTAATACAGTATTGCTAAAGTGACGCAACTATAGATACTATTTCCTCGATTTAATCATTAGCGTTACTCTATTTTTTGGTAATATTGCAACTTAGGTGTTCAGAAGGAAAAGGTCTATGCTGCATTTTGTTACTGCAATGCTGAATCTTGGTTCCAGTTAATATCCTCAACTGGGCAAAAGTCCACGGAAACTTTCCCACTGTTTTGACTATTTCCATCACCTTTATACCCTGTTCTAGAAATACACTTCCCTGTTGCAATCTAAAATATCCCTTTCAATGCATAATAATACACAAAAACACTCAGTTTTCTCTAATGATCACAGACTTTAAGCTTGCTTTATTATCCCAATCACCGCTTGCCTATTCCTATTACCTTCGCAATTATATTTTACGCTATCACTTTCGGTCGCGAGGAAAAATTCCTGTTTTCTGTAATGAACATTTCCTCTGATGTCCCCGAGGGTCACATGGTCAACCGTGAGTGATAAGAGCGCTTCCGAAGAAAGTGTTAATTATGTCCCCGCAGCAACGGCTCCAGAGACTGAAAGGACGCCTGACCAACCTCATCTCCCTTAGAAATCACTCGTTTAGAAACAGAAACATACAAATGTTATCAATTAGATGAGGCAACTAATGCAGTGTCCCACAGAGAAAATTAGTCTCTGTGAAAGGCCGGTCATTTGTAGCTGACGACCCACTGACGTCTGTCGCTGCAGATGTATGGTCCCCAGCAAACGAGAGCGCTCTGAATTAACTATAGCCATGTCCTCCAGGTAAATCTTGGCCATCCAGGATGGTCATGGATGCTCGTCGCATGCATGAGAGAAGATGGTGCAGAAGCATTGCAATGCTGTTGGTAGTATGAGATAACAATGAACATTACGGTGTTGGAAATTTGATCTTGCAGCCCTTCCCAGAGAGCAGCCGCAAAACTCACGCTCCGACCCTCTATCTGCTATTGCAGTATTTACACGACAGGAATAATTATAATATTTCAAATAACAACAAGTAATCAAACTGTATGTTTAATCTTGAAATATTAAGTTAGAATAGAATTGTAACATTATACATGTAATTCTAAGGTAATTATTAACAGCATTGTATGATAAAATAAAAAGATCACTTTATGTCTGTTTGTCCGTCTGTCTGTGTGTCGGCCTCTCTCTTGATGGTGAGTACTACACTGCATTGTAACTTCACCGAAGGACTTCAAGAACTACACTGCACAGCTTTCAGTGTGTCAGTTCATGCAAGACAGACACGTACTCAGGTCTGATGTCACTGATGCCAAGTGCAAAGGGCCTTGGGTGCTGTCCACAGTGACCTGCCTGAAGTTTCTAAATCTACAGTATTTATCTATAATAACGAATGGCTCAAATACTTGCTGTCGAAATAATTTTAGCATGAGAACTATTTCACGCAGCAGGACCTGAGCGGTAACAGCTGCGTGGTGTAAATAATTCGTAAAATAAAATATTGGTCTGTTGTAAGCCCGAACCTCAGTGTCAGCAGTTCTGCCGTTGTAAATATTCATCTAGTGAAATACATGCGCGTAATAGAGCTAAAGGTGACGAACTGTAGCGGGTCCGGTACTTTTTAGCGACGATTTTTTGGCGCCGTTTTTTTTTTTTTTTTTTTGGCGCCACATTTTTTGGCGACGAATATTTTGACGCTGATTGAAATTGAAACAGGATAAATGGACTAGATGCAATCACTATAAAACCTGTTATTTTAGATTTATATCTAAAAACTAACATTGAAATAGTCTCACAATATGTAAGATGCTCTTGTCATCTGTCACATACTAAAGAAGATAACATCAACACTATACTGAATTGAATAAAGCCATTTATTTAATACATCTCCTGATTGTGGTCTAAATCACGCAAATATTTTAACGGCTCTTTTTGTAAGCTAACCATACCTAACCTAACCAGGCCTAGCCTAACCTAACCTAAACTAACCTAACATAAATACTGGGCGCCAAAATATTAAACGCGGTTAATTTTTTTCCTATTACCCCCACTCAATATCAATATTATTGCAGACATATGTGGGTGAAATAAGACATTCTACTGTAAAACTTTTTTCGTGAATAACGTTTCCGTCGGAAGTGCTTCGTTTTCGAGATATTTGACTTTAAAGTTCCCATTATTTTTCTGTGGAGACAATAGCCGGCGTCATTATAGGCTTGCTGACGACCCCATAATAACCTAACCGAACCTTCTAGGCTAACTTAACCTTACCCAACCTAACCCAACGCAATGTAGCCTAACTTAACCCAACCTAACCTGATTCAACCAAAACTAACGCAAAAAGCCTATGAAAATAGGTTTTCCATTACACTGTACCAGTGTAGGCATTTTTCCTCATAGAAAAACAATAGAAGCTTCAAAGTCAAATATCTCGAAAACTAAGCCTATCCGACGAATATATTATTTGTGGAAAACATCTTACAATGCCTTATTTTACCTAAATATATGACCAAAAATAGGGGATTTGAGTGGGGAGTAATATGTAGTAAAAAAAAATAATTTCGGCGCCAAAACATCGGCGCCAAAAACATTGTGCGCTGAAGCATCGGCGCCAAAAAAAATGTTCGCCAAAACATCGGCGCCAAAACATCGGTGCCTTAAAATCGGTGCAGTGCCATAAGGTCCCATTCCGAGCAGAAGCTGCATTTTGTTTGTAATTCATAAAATGAAATACAGAGCTAAAGCTGAGCAAAAGCAGCCCATAATTTTTGTAGGTTATTCATAAACTGCTAGAGATGGCAGAGCTGCGAAGCCGATCAACTGCAGCTTTCGTGCAGCAGGTTATTCATTCGTGAGGTGATTTGCGTTACAGAGCTGAAGCTGAGCAGCAGCGACAGTTCCCGTGTTTAACAAATTGACCAAACCGCGACAGTTTGCCACCAAACGACACCCGCAGTCAAACCACTTCCCCGACTTGCTATTGGTTCATTTTTCACGCTAAGTTTAGAGCGTGTAATTCCTCGAGAGTTCAAACGCTTCTGGCAAGGGGCGACTTTTACTGCTAAACTTACCGTTACTTGTCTTTTCCAGCGCTGCTTTCCAAGTTTCTAATTCTAAGTGGAATGTTTTCAGGACGTGAACGGTACTGAAAAGTTAAGGCTGTAAGGTTCTTTTTATACGGTTTATGACTAGCGCTTCGCCGAGGGGAACTCGTTTCGGTCACCTTCACTGAACTTGGGCCTTCGGGATATCTAACTTTCATTGCCCGCACTGCTGCCTTCCTCTTGCATGTTTCTTGCTGTACCATGTCTTTGATTTTACGTTTCTTCCTGAGCGACTATTGGCATGCACGATGGAGGACAGTGGCGTCCCACAACAGGGAATACGGTTGCCGGTCCGTCTACTGCCAGCTGGTATTGGCAGCTTTCAACGATCTGTATACAGAGCTATTCTGTGATCTCGGATCTTCTTTTTTTCATTCTTTTGTTTTCTCCACCCGCTGGGCTGGTTGCGTGGGGGTTTGTTAACCTCATGGAGTTTCTCCGTTCCTACGTCGCCAGCCTGGTGTGATTTAATAATAATAATATCTCTATGTTCATTGCCTCCTTTTCTGTAACATACAAAATTCTGCAAGTAATCAACACACCATATATACATACTGTGCATATAATTCACAATGTATATTTATTCAAACATTAAAGTATTACTTACCTCCGCTAAGGAGATTCTGTTTTCGTCGAGATTGTCTCTCTGTCTTTTTGTCATTCTGCTGTGTCTCTTTGTCTATTTGTCTGTCATCAAGATAACGGATTTATAACAAATTTACAGAGATTGATAGGTGTGTTAGGAAGAACAGATGATTAACAATTGGTGAGGATCTGTTCGTCCGTTCGTTTGTCTATTTCTTTTTCTTAACGCTGTAGCTCAAAAAGTTATCGACAGATTTTTAAGAAATTTGCATGAATTGTTAGGTATATTACGAAGGGCAAATGACTAAATTTTTGTATCGATCTATCTGTTTGTTTAATTGTCTGTTTGTTTGATGGTTTGTTTGATTGTTTGCCTCCGTGTTTGAATTTATGCTTGATAGCATAATAGCTGAAAAAGTTATGAACTGATCATTGTGAAATTTGCAGGAATTTTTAGTGATGTTGTAAGACATAAATGATTAAATTTTGATGATGATCGGTTGATCTTTTCGTGTGTTTGAATGATGTTTGACAGAATGTTTGTTAGCAGCATGAGTCGAGACGTTATGAACGGATTTTCAACAAAACTAGTGGATCCGGGCGTGAAAAAATTCACGCAATAATGTATGCATTTGCTTAATATAGGCCGGTGCAGAATTTTCTTTTCTTTGCTTGCTTCTTCCTTATCACAAGAAGTTTATGGTGACACTTCTTCATTGATTGTACTTTCCTAACTAAAATACATATGTATAGAGGAAAACGCTACGACGGTCAACTCAAATTATCGTAAGAGATGCGTGCTTTCTACTGAGCAGTACACTTCAGTTCGTCTTCAGCACACTCCTTCTCTTCCTTAGATGACATGCAAAAAACTATATTAGTAAACACTGAAACATTTCCACTGCGTATCCAAAATACACAGTGAGATAGCTTCAGCGTAACAAATTTTTCGCGTCCAAGAAGTTTTAATAAATAATTGTTACGTCTACTGCACCGGGAAAAATTGGTTCCTATACGCTTCGCTGATTTTCTACTAAATCCGTACATCGTAAACCGAAAGAAAATATAATTTCGATGTAAAGAAAAAGTAATGACTATCAGACGGGAACGGCAAGAGAAGCTGGAAAAGCAAGAACTGCATTCCTTGTTACTAAAGATTAGCAATGCTTTTATGCCCACAATTGATTTTGCTTCTAATAAATACGGAGCTTTAGCTTTGTATCCAAGATACTCGAGGGTGGCATATAACTCGGACTCATAGAAAACTTGTTCTGTTGAAAGAAGAACCACAGACTAATGAATACACAGACGGGCAGTTTCTAAGCGCAGTTCAGCTCTTCCTGGAGCTGTTGTTACGTCATAGTTAAGCCATCAGAGTTGTGCCTTGAACGATTTTGTTTAACGAGAATAATATTTGGACTGGGCNTATTTAAAAGCCGTCTAGCTTCAGAGTTTTGTAGCCAAGAAACGTCGATGAAATTTCGTGCAGCTGGAGCTAAGCAGATACAACTCGTATCCTGTATACCAACTTATGATGAAAACAGTAAAACTAGGAATGTGACTTCATCATTGAGCCGCTATTTTCTTGCAAAAATACTGAAGAATTGCCAGTCTGTGTTTCATAGTCTGTGGAAGAACCCAAAATGGAGAAAACAATTTGCTGCTAAGAAATCATCGAGGCATTTACGCGCGTGCTGATCGCCGAAGAATATCTTACCACTTGTCTCGATTTATGTACTCAAAATAACACGACCAGTGTAAACTAAGGGCAGCTGAAGTTTGAATGAAGAAAACTTCAGGACAGAGTACGCCACAGACTAATGTTCCTTAGTCTGTGGAGTACGCATCACGATGGAAGAGATTGTTTAGAGAAGCTGTATGCATCTGCATCGTGTGGACTTGAACGTATAGTCAAAGAAAAACCGGACCGGATCGGAATCATTAGATATACTACTTCAGTGCCACCATCAAAAACCAGAAATATTTTCTACCTATCAGTTTTCTACAGTACGAAGCATGGCAGGATCACCACAGTCTTCAAGCAGATAAATACGGTGATGAAGCCAGGAAGCCCAGAGCTAATTTTTGCCTATCTATTTCGTTAAAAGCGTGGCACCGAAGATATAAATAAATGTATAACATTTATTTATTTATAAACACACGACGGTCATTCTTAGTATTACACTAGAGGGCCCATCCATCAAAAATAACGGCAAAAATTTTGTGATTGAGCTTTTTGTTGTTCTGGTTCCCAGTATAGCTTTTGCTGTATTATAGGTCTCATCCCTGCAGGCCTGATCTTCCATTAGTGAAACGCAAGCTGTGCAACCATCAGTTTTGCGATAGCAAAATATCCCCCTGCAAGATAAGGAGTGAATATCAGCTTGGAATTGATTAAGCGTTAAGCTGCACTAAGAAAAATATAGTTCAGTCAAAAGAATT
>LQNS02276481.1:15352843-15383295 GCA_001587735.2 Parhyale hawaiensis | reverse complement strand
TTTTCTCATTTCTTTTTTCTCTTTCGTCTTCCATTTTTTCTCTTCTCGTTTCTCCATTCCTCTGCATTCTACTAACATAATGGCAATAGCTCATAGAGGATCGGGGTGTAAGTCCCGGTGTCTTTTTGGGAATGGGGTTTTTGGTTCGTCTACTGCCGCCTATCTAATCTAATCTAAAAAAAATACCTTAGGTTTATAATTCTATTGACATGAGTCATTCGCCTGTGCTCTGTTAGTAGGTCTTTACCGGAATGCAATACATTTGAAAGGCTAGAGGCAGAAGTGAGATATCTTTAGCCATGCCAACCCTATCTTGGACACGGCAGGAAGACGGGCTAATTATGGGCTATAATTGTTGATCAGTTCCAATATTGATAATGAATTTACTTTCACTGAACACTGTGTCAGCAAGAGAAAACGGCGGCTTGTATTTCTCTGCTGGATGGAAGTTGAAGGCGCTCATTACCTCCGCCAAGGAGGTTATGTTTTCGTCGTGTTTGTCTGTCTGTCTATTTGTCTGTTTGGCTGTTTGTCTGTCACCAAGATAACTCAAAAAGTTATGAACTGATTTGAATGAAATATGCAGCGATTGTTAGGTATGTTAGTAGAAACAGTTGATTAACTTTTGGTTAAGATATGTCCATCCGTTTGTTTGTTTGTCTGCCTCATTCTACTCGACGCTATAACTCAAAAAGTTATGGATGGATTTTGATGAAATTAACATGAGTTGTTAGGTTTATAACAAAGAGTAAATGACCAAATTTTGGTAATGATTCGCCTGTTCGTTCGTGTGTCATTGTTTTTAAATTTATGTTTGTTAGCACAATAACTCAAAAAATAATGAATGGATCTTTATGAAATTTATAGGAGTTGTTAGTAATGCTAAAAGACATAAATGATTAAATTTTGGTGCAGATCGGTTTGTTCGTTTGTATGTTTGATTCATGTTTGTCATAACGTTTGTTAACAGTATAACTCAAAAAGTTATGAACGGATCTTCAAGAAAATTGAACAAGCTGTTAATAATAAAAAAGGCACAAATGATTAGATTTTGGAGTTTATACGAAGAAAATTATGGTTTCAGAGCCAATTTGAATTTTTTGCTACCGTTGCTTCACTTGGAGGAGGTATGCGCTCTCAGAGTGCTCTAGTTTCATTTGTTATTTCAAACTGAGGATCCAGCAAATTGGTGCACAACAGCCTCTATATATATATATGGCAGAATCATGGCCATGGACATGAAATACTAAATACCGTCAACGTAACTTTTTCTGCATCCCCTTTGCAGGTGGGGTGAGCTAGGGGAAACTAATCATTCTAAAAAAAGGAAAAAAATGTTACTTGTACCGCATCTTGTATTCCAAAGGCGTCTATGAGGACGTATTGTTTGCGGTAGTCAAAAGTTGATAATGGCATTTAGAGATGCCATCAATACTGAAAGAATTGAATGCGTTTCTAACTTCTTGAGAGCCAATCCCGTTTTGCTATTCATCATCTGTACTACAACCCATTCTTAAGTAACAATAGCTTGTGGTATCCACTAATGAATTCAATAGTGGATGAATGAAGCATGTACCTAGTAGATACTCGTCAGCTACTCTCTTGGTCATGAAAAACCCGTGTACCAAATGACGAACGTCCAGGTTCCTGTTGAATAATTTATGAATGGTAAATTGGTTAGAGTGAATCTCAAGTTGGTAAATTCCTGGCCATAGTATTTGACGCTCTAATGCTATCAAGATCATGATGACCAGTTTCGGTGCTGGATAACAAACCCCAGTAATGGACCTTGATGGGTTGTTTAACTGACCTACAGTTGTGTGCCCGACCTCCAGATGTGATAGCAACTTCTATGGAAGAGCAAATAAGTACGTAAGTGTAACTGTAGATTGCACTATCAATATTTGTGCCCATATATGCGTCTTATAGAAATATACATTGGATTATTGGTGCAGGTTGGCAATATATTTTCTTTCAAGTAGGTTTTATTAAAAATCAAGAAAGATTGTTAGTCTTCCCTGCTTTTTAACTCTTCTTGAAGCGTTACATGCTACACAAGAAAATTGAACTTATTTCTAAGTTACAAGCCAAGAAACTAAAGACTTGTCGCAGTGGTTTCACATTCTAGACCTAATTACGCCCCATTGCTTAGCCGTCGTCAGGCGACAGTATGCACTGCCATCGTATATATTGTACATATTAGATCGTTTGTAGCCAGGACCATTACAGATGACTATTATTATCGAATTATTTGTGTTTTCGATCCTGATATATATTATGTTACTCTTTAGATAGGGTTATTCCTACCAGAGAGATAAAATAATTAATGAAAGGAAAGGTAATAAAGCCTGCTTGGAAGAATGAATAGGTATATGAACACGTCTTTGAAGTAACTATATCTAAAGTTCGTTTTCATGCTACAGAAATTATGCAGGTGACAAATAATGAAAATCAAACTTTGCAGTTGTCCAGTACCACCGGCACCCAACACAAGAACAGCGATATATGTACCACCTATGTAATTCCGTCAAGTCTGGTAGTAACTAAGCAGATTAATATATTGATGTGAAGTCAACATATTATTGTATAAAACGGCCCTCCCACTGAAACTAAGCTACAGCTATTTATTGAAGCTATTTTTATATTATACTAGTGGACCTGTGCGTGAAAAAATTCATGCAATGATCGATATGTTTGCCTAATACCTACGTACATATAGGACGGTGTAGAATCTTCTCTGCCGTACTTCTTCAGTTTCTTCATTAATCCTTTGTCTTGCTCTAATCCTTAGGTCCTCTATATCGATAGGCAAAAGTAAAATCTTGAGTAAAACAGACCAATAAACTTGAATGCAACTTCAGTCAGATCAGCTTACAGTATATACAATGTGAGCGCTCCGTAGCAATGATACCGTTGATACCGTCTTTCCAACTCAAATATCTGTTTCATTTGAAGTGCTGAAATTTTGGCCTATGAAGTGAAAACTGCTTCGTCAAATAAGAAAGACAGTAAGCTAGAAGAAATAATTGTCTAATGCCAGTGAAAATCCATCACCTCCAGAGCGCTCTGTTGACCATCTGTCGAATTTATACGTCGTGACCTGAGAGAAATGAAGCTATAAAATCTGACTCCAGAAGCTGTATACATATTACTCAGATTTCAAGAAGTATTACGGGCTAGAAGTGTCTTTAGATAAAAGGATAAGGATTAGCCTTCAACATCTACTGCAACCTGGTCATCGATTCCTCTGTAATTACAAAATTTGCAACCTGGTCTATTTTTGCCTATCTACTTCCTTAAGAGCAGACACGAAATAAATGAATACACAAAGCATCTTATTATATAAGAATTACTATGTTTTATTCATAAGAGCTACTGCTCCAAATGTTAATCTCAGCTACCTTCACGTACGAAGGGGGTTGCGCTGTAGGAATTAATTAAATGAATCATTACTTGTACTGAATTTTATTACGAAAGAAGTAATTCCTTTTATTGGGAGCAAAAATGGTAGCTTCGGTAATGAATCTATACAGAGCAAGTAGAGTAAAATAATATTGTTAGTTCTAAATATGAGTGATATCCATTCTTTGCCTCTCTTACCGTTGCTTCATCTCTCAAACCTGATTGCTCGACACATTCATGAGGGTAAAGGTTATGATAAAGATTCCTGTTTCTTTAATAGAATTTCAAGTTTTTCCTTTTAAGAACTAAGACATTATAACACACGAATGTTTATGAGTTCATGTGGCTATCTCCCTCAATCACAATCTAGGGCAACGTATAGAAGTCCCATTTGCAATGTAAAGTTCATTTGATGGTTCAATAAAGTTTTTATAGAGAAAGTTTAAAATATGACGCCAACACCATCATAGAGCCGACAAGCACTGGCAGATGATATGCAGCTTCTTTGAACTTGTGCTTACATATCATTTACGATGGTTATTGGTAAGCTTAAAAGTTGGCAAACTGACAAAGTGTTTCCAAAGATTCGAATTCAAAGACCCTTCGAACTTCTGCGTGCATTTTAAAGACTGACTAAGATGCCTAATGATTCTAATAAAGTTATGCTAAGTATGTACGTGTTTCAGTGTAACCCGCCTGTGGTCAACATCCATCTGTACGTATTGCATGGGTTAGGAATCGTTAAACAAGATTATCCACCAGTTGTATTTTGTTGCTATTTTTTACAAATTTAGAGGCTCAAGTGGTAACATTTCACCGCCTAACATGAAACTTTTACGTCAATTATAGGCCATAAGGTTAGGTTTGTTAGGTTTGCCCATCCTATTTCATGGGGAGCAGCGCCCCTCCCTGGGAAAGACCCTGTAGGTTACCTCAGTCATTAGCTATAGTGTGACCATTTTATCAAGGCAGTTCGGTCGTGATCAAATTCCTCTCTAGCGGTGCCAATTCTGTGGGTATTGCTGAGATTTCTCTATATACAAGTAGTGAGCGGGACTAAGATATGGGCCAAACAAAATCTCTGAAATACCCATAGAATTGACAACGATAGAGGAATTCGACCACGACCGAGCCGCCTTGATAAAATGGTCAGAATATAGTCTTTCGGGACGTCTGTCTTTCGTACCCACTTTGCTTCCTTCCGATTTCGTGCTCCTACTGATCTTACTTTCGTCTGTTCTTCCTTTTCTTTCCCGACTTGCTGTTCCCATGCACGTTGATCCTATGTAGGAACACCCTCGTGCATGCGTTCCCCGTTTATCTTGACATACTGTACATAAGTCCCTTCCTTTTCCTCTCGGAGAACAGATTAGTACTGATTAAGGGAGGTATAAAGTATCTGTACTTCGTTCCATACCATCAGTTACAGAACACATCTAGTTAATGCGCTCTTTGTTTGCCTCTGTAACAAACTACACATCTTATATCTTTTGCGGTTCGACTTTACCTTACACTTGGGTTGTTCTAGAGTGAGACCTAAATACTCATTTGTCGTCAGAACAAAACTAATAACGTTCAGAGTCCCCGCTAGTGGAACAAAGGATGTAAGAGGCTCATCTGCGGATAGTTGTCCAGCAGCAAGTATCTTTTTTTATTTTCTTTTGTATATTTCACGCGCTTTTGGCCACCCTCCTATCAGTCAAAGAGATTGAGATCTCCTTAGCGCCAAAGATGCCGAACAATACCCTTCCTATGTGACTCATTGTTCCATGCATTCGACGACCGAGTTTGTAGAATGGATGCTCGGGTTATCTTTGAATCTAAACGGCGCATCAACATAAAACAAAGAAAAAATCTTAACACTGCATCTATACGGAACAAAAGAAGTATATCTCACCGTCCTCCTGTCAGTATAAAACAAAGAAAATGCGTTTAAAAAACTAAGAGAACTGCTGCTAGGTGTTGGCCATTTGGAATCTGAATATCCAGACTTAGTTTGTGTCTGCCAGAATTTTTTGTGTGCGTGTGATAATTTTTTTAACAAAAGGTGATGAACTGGTTCTGATTTTATATTTAGCCAATTGTAAATACATTTGTAGACACCGGGTACACCGTGTATCTTGGGAGTGTAGTATCGTAGCAGGAGGTCTACACTCTCGGAGTGCTGCTCTAGTTACATAAATGATAGACACCGCGTGTGAATGAGTGGTACTGCACCTGTTGAATTGTAAGAATTATTGTCAGGTGATCACGAAGGTGCAGCGCCAAAGTAAACACTGTGTTTATGACGCGTGCGTTTCATCCGAATTTGTGTCTCCTTGAAATAAGTAAAGTGCGTTTACTGTAACATTATTATTATTATTATTATATTTCGAACTGTTTCATTCCATTAATGCATCAGGAAACGTTCTTCCTTCATCGGTTGTCCATACTTCTTAATTTCATGCTTGTTTCGGAAATGATTATACTACCCCTTTAACACAATAAAACTGGCAACATCTATATTTCTGGACGTACACTGTACACCATAACTCAAGATATCGTAAAGACAATCCAAATAAGCATAAAATACCTCGGATATGCACGTCATTTTCTCAAAATTTGTCAAGTTGTTCTGAAACCTGAACCAGAAACTAGAAAAAAAACATAAAATGAGAGTCCCATGAGCGGGTTGACTATTTTAGCTCCATTTTTAAAAGTTAAACCGTATGCTTAATGCCCTAATTTTGACAGTTACATGATAATAGGTTAATCACATGCTTTGAAGCTAGAACTAATGTCCATGTTCTCTGCATGTGATAATTTTCTTTGGATAGAATAAACTTAAATTTAAACTTCAGATCAACATTAAACGAGTGCAGTTTTTTGCTCACTCCGATGACGCTGGCTAATTTCAGTCGGTGTTTTTGTTTTTAACATCCGTCTGCTAAGTCTGCTTAGACAATTCAATATCCCATAATTGTTGCAAAAATTCAAACGATAAAAATCAATGAAATTTAGAAATTATTACTATATTGCCGTCATCTGGACGTAGGCTCCTACCAATTTAGGATTGCTATGACAATTAATAAATGCATGTTATGATGTCAGCCTGGTATGATAATTGTGTTCGCTTATGCTGTCTTTGAATATAATTATCTCATCAACAGAATTCTTAACCACAGATAGATCTGTTGCTCATTGCCGTCATCTGGAAGATGGTCCGCACCAAGAAAGGCTTGCCAATCTGATATAAGTCTGCTGTAACATCTAACTGCCATCATGATTGTGTTTGCTTATGTTATATATAAACAAAAATTCTCGTAAATACAAAACAAAAAGACACCAAGAGAGAAAGACCTGTTATCTCAATGCATCTGTTTAGAAGCTAGTCTAATCCATATCTTTGTCCATGTATTCAATTGAATCGCATATGTTATCATTGAATTCAAATATCGTATCAACAAAAAAAGACTGAAAACCAACGACAGAAGCCCCTGCTTCCTCAGAGCCATTGCCTGGATGCATGTCTGTCCTCATAAAGACTTGCCATGATACTTCAGTATTGCTTACATTATCTTTGAATCTAAAAGCCGCATCATCCCTACAGAAAATGAAAAACAAAAGACAAAGCTGTTGTCCAGGAGCCGTTGTCTGGACGCGCACGTCCGTCCCCATAAAGACCCTCCATGCTGGGCACAGGCTCAGATCATTGTTCTTGATAGCCGAGGCGCCCAGTCTATTACAGCTTATCATAAATGCCTTCCTTCCGTATTATTTGGTCAGCTATCGTCGTATGTATGCATATAGGATCCTTACCGTTAGGCGACCTCTGGTGGAAGAAACGTGAGATTTTCTGGAGACTGGGAATCGTGACTGTCACAGGATAATACAAATTTATGCTGACATCAGCATTAGAGAACGCACTTTATTGATGGTAATGAGACTCTCAAATTTCATTGATTTAGGTGAGTCACGTCGCAAGCTATGGCAAAATTACTGGTCTCTGTAGATAATTGAATAGAAAGTTCATTAATATTATCAGTTAATAGATACTCTAAAATCCTTTATTGGTAGCCATATATTTGGAAACAAATAGTTTTTTATGAGCTACTATAAATTACAGCCTCAGTAGTTGTTTATCGGTATCCAAAAGTTGGGGAATGCAAAGTCCTTTATCGATACCTTTAAATTATAAATAAAAAATTCTGTTTTGCATTCTACAAATTGGGAACACTAGTTTCTTTACTGGTATTAGAAAAATAGAATGCACATACATTGTTGTACAACATATAAACATCATCACTTTAATTTTATAAACAAGAAAATATTAACGAATTAGATAAGCTAGGAACACAATCTATTAGAGATCAACACCTGAAAGTAGCGAAGCCGACCCTCCTGTCTGTAGTTTCGGACAAATATGTCCAACTGAGCTTAACTTGACTTTGTCATGCCAATCGATGAGAACTTAATAGCAACATTTTGTTAGAGTCAGCTTGTCACTTGAATTAAACCAACCTACAACAATCATGTAACGGTTTCAAAAGAACTCTAAAATGTACATTTTTGCTATATCACAAGCTTTTATTATTGATTTTCGCCCATTTTTCAAGCACATGGAAAACTATTGCAGACCTACCGTGTACTCTACGTGTTGTTTGGACTTGCTGAAATGTCATTAATTAAGGCACTCGGTGGTTTTTTGTGTGATTAACGTTCGAAATCTGTAAACTAAAGGATGAAGAAAAGTGACCAAGCTCGTAATTAAAAATCTCACTCTTCCGCTTTATAGCAATGAACCTTTTGTTTAGGAATGGCAACATCCGAAATGTTAAGAAACGCTAACATCCCTATAAATAGGTAAAGCGGAATATTCGAAGTTGTTGAAACGTAAGTTTCCGTGTCCATAACTGTAACTTAAAGTGCTCGAACATCGCACTGCAATACACATAATTCTGATTTTATTAAACTCACTCGCAGTTGAAAGAGATACTCGGAGAGATACTCCCGGTATTTGTCATAGGGTGAAAACTGCTGTAGCGGGTGAGATTTTAAGCAAAAATATTCAGACAGTCTAACAATTAGCGAAGACGTGTTCGTGGCAGTGGAACTGGAAATTTTCAACGAATGTTTCGCAGTTTGTGCGCTTGTGGCCAATCACGTTTTAGGCACAAACAAGTCTTATGAGGATTGCTTTTTTAAAGAAAAACTTAGAGAAATCCAGAGCGATCGGTGGATTTACACAATATTGATAATTAATAAAAAATAACGAATAATAATGGTAACAGTAGTCAATAAAATGGTTTTTTTAGCTGCTCATTTAAGAATTACTACTCATTTGCAACTGGACGCTGATTTTAAATCCGCTGCTGAAACTTGACCAGCACCTTAGGTTTTTTTTTCTTTAATTCGTACTTTATATTCTCGTAGGGCTGGCCTGGAAATAGTCCCAGTAGGCGTTCTGGAGAAATAACTCGTCATTATTTAAAAATGCGACCTAATGGACTAAAACCGATTTTAGATTTGGTATCGAAATTATTAAAGTAGGACTTATGTAGATAAGTTTGATTGAAGAATTTCAGCTTAGAAATGTTTGGTGACCGGTAATAATAACACAGTTTTAGAAATTGGTTTACATGCACACAATGAACTGATTCAGGAGACTCTGTGATCTATTTTTTTAATAGTTTAGGTTTTCTCTAGTTATTTCGTGCTATTGTATTTCTAGTAGCGAGAATTTCTCCCCTTTTACGTTTGCTGAAGCGCTATCCCCACCCTATATGTATGTTACTTGAGCTTTAACTAGACCGTGGAAATATCTTTGTGCCATTCCCATATATATTTTGTGTATATATCCATTATATGTTATTTATTTTTGGTACAAAGACCTATATAAGACAAAAAAAAACATCACGTGCTCCATATTTTCTGCGCAGGGCCTGCACACAAGAGAAAATAAATTAAGAATTAAGACTCCAAATGAATGCTGAAGTGAGGGCAGCTTTTACCACAGGCAAAACAAAAATGACATCTAGCAATTTTCAGTAGAACAGCAGCCAAACACCCAAGTCGTTGTGTGGACATCCAAAGCCTTGTGAAATGCTGTAAGATTCAGCATCCACTCTACTTCTAACAGATACTTCAAACGTCTTTAAAGCTTCAATTTTATATTTGGTAAAGCAAGTCTTTTACCCTTGAGCAAACTAATTTCTCCGGAGAGGCCGACCAAGCGACCAACCAGCTAAAGAGATCATGATAAATAGAAGAGTTTTGCCTAACCGTGCAACTGTAGTAATATTTTCTTCAATAGTTCACGTGCTGCGTGTGGGACCGAATGTCCAAGTACTGGAAATTAAGAAAGCTAGCATTCGTCAGTCTCATGCTAATCTGTGGACAGAGTGTGAAAGATTCTCTGTCGGGCACATTCCGAGGTTCTGCCTTGCTAGGTCGTTGTGGTCAGCGAAGCAATATGGCGTCTGCCGCACGGGGCACCATGGGACAAGGCACTCAAAGCACGCACCGTATGGTTGCCCTATGATGAATAATTTTATTACTGCAGGCTCTACATCACTATTGTCTAGATATATATATATATACATTTAGCAGGTAATGTTACAACTGAACGTCTCTATAACGAATGTGCTGGTGGATAATAGATACTACTTATTCCATTTGTGCCACGTACTCGAATTTTGTATTTATAGGTAAATATATATATTTATTTGTGGAGTTATCTTGTCACAAATTGATGACAAAATAGAAGCGAAAATTAAAGCCTCATTTGAAATTTTTCAGCTACGAATGAACCTTGAGCGAGAATATGCTCCTTGCTGTGCCAAATTTCAAATTTAGGTATTAAGGTAACAATTGTTTGAAATTAGCAGTATCGTACATGCAAATTGAGTAGATGATCAAGGTAGAAAAAGGGGTAAGGTGTATTGGTATTTTCCGTCGTCATTCCGTTAGGGCTGCTAATACATGCAGTTAGGCAGTGCCTGGCCTTCAAGAAAATCTGATCTTCATTCAACATAAACTGTGTAAATCGCTTTACTGTAGCCAAAGATTTGGTTAATTTCTGATGTAATACTAATCTCGCATAGGTGAAAGTTGGTGCCCTGAAAAACCCTAACTAGGTTTGTAAACGTATCAAATTTCGCCTGAATTCGTTCGATATTTTTTTAAGTTATGAGTTGTTCTGTATATTGAAACAGTTTTAATTGTCAATCACTTCACTGCAGGTCGCGGAAAATGTACATTTAGGGTAAAAAAAAACAGTGCTTTAATGCCATTATTGTACTTAATTCGAACAATGAACTCCTCAGCAACACTATACACAAACATTAGGAAAGGATTTAAGAATTATGCGTTAGATACGAAAGTTATTTGTAGACATAACTTTCTTTCTTTCTTTGAAGTTACGTTCAACAGTCTTCTGTCTACCGAGATGATATGCATAGTACGAGTAGGAGCAACATCAGTAATTTCAACCACAGGTTGTACTTCGATGTAAATTGGACTTTTCCTTCATAAATCCTCCTTTGTTAAAATGGACCTGAGCATTTCAATGGGATTAAGGTCAGGAGAGCAAGGTGGCTAAGTCATAAGACGCTCTCCCTTGATGCCCAGAGATCCCAGGAATGAAGTGGTAACCTTCGCTGAATGGGACGGGGCATTGCCGTGCATGAAGATCATTTGACGGCGACGTGACGATGTTAGGTCATCGAACCTTGGTGACAAATGCTCATTTAAAACATTATGTGAACTTGACTCATAAGTTTGATGTTCTTTTGCGCTCGGAAAAGCCCAATAAGCTCGTCATCAATGACACCAGGCCAAAACAGAACACCTCCTCTTCCTGTTGGCGTTGCAACGAGGAATAGGGCTCCAAAAGGACTCAGTACCAGAGGCCTATCTATCCGGGCCATCGAGGGTAGCTTTAGCTTCAATCGAGAATATTTTTGAAGTTTATATTAATGCATTTTCGTGTCCCAGTAGTGCGTTTTTCCTTGTGGGCTTTGTTAAACGGAGGCCTGGCGACAGGCTTAACGTTCGTCGCCAATTCATTTAAGACATTGCACCAGGCGTGTCTGGACGAAGGAGCAATGCCAGCTTTGTCAAATATGGCCACTCTGGAAGTGTTTGGATGCCTGCTGACTGATCTGCGTAAAAGAATTTTTCTCATGTTATCTTTCCAAATTTTGGTGCTGGAGTTCTTCACGTATGAAGACAAAATTCTTCGACTTCCCGTAACTTCTGAGCTCTATGTATGAGAGACAAATTTTCTAAGGGACTTGCAGCAATCTGCTCCTTTACTGTAGTTACTGAGCGTCTTTATCTAGGAATTTTCAGAGACCTGCAATCACGCGATTACTGTTATTGCTGCATGACTCATATATATTCTTAGTTAAATACTAAGAATATTTCTATACTTATTACGTCGAACATTTTCTCTAGGCATGTTTTAAAAAAATACGCAGTGGGCTCGTATATCAGAGGCACTAAGGCGACCGTGTGACATGTGCTGCCAAGTAAAGAGGGGCACTGCATTACTGAACAACAAGAAAATATGCGGCAAGATTTGTCTTCTCTTAACTAGTTATCGTCTTTGCGGATTTTTGTTCACTAGTCTATCACCGAACGGATTTTGGAGCACGGCACTTCGTTCTTCTTGTTTGTGCCAGTCATTCGGCTTACAGGCTACAGAGCACCCGCCTGCTTGATCGTCAGTGTCAAATATCAAAAGAGATAAACACGGTTAGCTAATTTTGTCATACTAGCTCGGTCAATTTTTCTTTCTTTGCACAAGCACAACTCGAATGGTTTGGCTTTTCATAAGAAGGATGCGATTTATTTCTTTTTTTTAAGTCTGTGTGCAATTGTTACACTAAATCTGAACTGGACGACACCAACTAAATGCAAGTTTACTCACCAGTATGAATCTTTCGTTGGTATATATGTACATACTGTAACAACCATCTGTCACACCATCATGTTGCTGCACCATGCAGACGCATATTATTGACCGATGTTAACTGTGAAGCCTAACTACTGGGCACCATACGGTTCAGCCCTATTCATTTTCTGATACTGCTGACGCTTCGCCAGCCAGCATATGCTTGACTGAATGTGGCATCTTTCAAAAGTTAAAAAGGTCATCTCGCAAGCACAGCTTCCACTCCAACCTAACAGTTGGGGCCGGCGGGTATTACCCTCTAACTGTCTAGCCAACCCCAGACCATATTTATTTATATAATCCCTAGGGTCAGTGTCATCCTGTGGCTAAAGCCTTAAATCAAATGTGATTCTCGGTTTTCGCTCTCTTGCTGTCTGTGACATGTAGACAATCTCTTTTGTTAATTTTATTATCATAACTCTATTAAGTTACAATATATTTAATAGCTTGTGTATCCTATGTCAATATTAATTTACTACGAGTACTGTTACCCGCAATGAAAAATTACTTTTCACACTTTTCTCGCTTGCTTTTGTTACCCTCAAATTAAATGTCTGTAAGCAACTTCACGTACAGGAAGCCCCGATTAACATAGGGGACTGTTGATCCCCTATGTAAATCGAGTCTATGTTAATCGAATAAGTAGTTACTGAACAATTTTCTATGTCGTTTCAATACTATATTAATTGAGAGCCGGTGTATATTTCACATCTTGATCGGGGCCTCTGGATGTTTATCAAATTCTACGTTATTCGAAGCGATGTTAACCGGGGTTTCCCTGAACACTGTTGGTATTTCTGTGTTTTGCTTCTCTCAATGTCGCCTTATAACCAAAATATGAACAAAATCCACTAGAAGCCAACTGTTGGTGTTTACCCTCTACGTGTCTTTAGCCAACTCGTGTCAATTAATCGATGCCAGCCTATCTCACTAACAGTCATTAAATGAATAATGATCAGCCGAAAGTCTTTGAGAAAGAAAACTTTCAAATTCAGACTTACTGGATAGGGCTTTTGCTTTAATGGAACTCAAAATTCACTAAAACACAGACAGATAGACATATGCTGGGCTAATAGACTCAACTGTGTACTCTGCAGTAGCTCAGAATGTAACTTCGTGTTGCATTTTAAACTTTTTTTGTTTGTTTGTTTGTTTGTTTCATAAACAGAACGCATATTTCTTGCTCTTGGTTTCGTCATTTTGCGGCTTCGTTTTCAGTCCAAGGAAGGCTTAGACGTACAACTTCTAAGTACACCTCAGCTTTTCTTCGAGATCGCCGAGCCGCCACACGGTGCTGCTCTACTTTCCTAGCCACTGGCATCGAATGCAAACAGCATAATAAATACCGTCGTGTGTTCATATTTTAATATATTTATGTATTTGTTTCACTTGTGCCATGCTCGATCCTAACGACTTAGTGGATAATAGGCCAAGTAAAAGATTTTGTAATTATGTTGCATTTACATGGAGATTGATGAAAAAATTAGGCTAGGTGCAAATGATTGCTAAAGTGGGAATCTTTATTATTATTATTACTGAATGCATTTCTTGCCCAGCCCACGTCGAGATCGAAACAGTGAAGATATTTACAGCTTCTGTTAGCGCTGCCATGGAATCTGATTTATTTGTTTTCTCCATGCATCGAAACTGTCTTTGTTTTCCATTCTCGACGAAAAAATTTCAGTAGATGATCAACGAAGAACAGACAAAGCGATTTTTTACGAGGCAGTAGACGCAACTATTATTTTTTTCCAGTTTGCTTTCTCCTTTTGACCAACAGTTTTTGTTTGGTAGCCAAAAGTTCAAAGTACTGAAATTGCATCTTGCCGTATGCAGGTTTCGCGACGAAGAATTTAATCAGATTCAGTAATGTTTCGCTTCTTGCTAATATAAGCTTATTTTTTTACATGTCAACTAAGGTAAGGAAGGAGTGTGCTTCTTAGAGAAATTGAAACACGGAGCACTCATCACGTGTAACAATTTGACTTTGCCGTTGTAGCGTATGAATCAGAAGCATGTTAGTAACGAAAGTGTGATCAATGAAGATAAGTCGTCACAAATGACGCTGTCAGTTTTGACAGTGCGAGCACTCTATATAGTTGTTATTATGATCAATAGATATATTTAGTTTAAACGATATCACTATATGGAGAATATTAGTTTAAAAATGCAGAGCTTGAGAACGTGTACTAACGAATATTGAATTGAACTGAACTGAACATAACTACTGCTAACTCTTCATTTCTTAAAAGATACTAAAATTTCCACGATAATCCATTCTGAAGGGATTCGTTGTTAGATAATCCTTCAGCTTTCTGTAGTTTGCTCTGAACTTTTGAGCAATTGTTCATGGATAAAATTTGGCCTGGTTTGGGATCGCACTACATAATGTTACGCAAATTGTTGATTGATCTGGTAGCTAGCTGCTTTTTAACTTGCTTGCTTACTTGCTTAGTCTCTCCATCTCCTGTCAAGTCGGTAGCTAGGATATCTACCGATTATAATTCACCTGACCCCCTGTCTAGCATAAATTTGTTTTTTGATTCAAATTTCTTCTGAGTATTATGAAATGCACCATCAACCCGTACCGTCGTAAAGATGACGGCAGCAAAAACTATCTAGAACGCCTCGTGGCGTAAGACCAACACCCGCAGCAGGGGCAAATTCAACGAGGTCATTTTTGATGGCCAGCTAATCCTAATTTCTCATATGGATGCTGTGTCCAACAAGGCCAGCTCCAGGCTGCCACCCTTCCCCTCCCCCCGTTCAGATCTCTCAATAATAACATAAGAAAAATGAGATGCCTCGTAGCGTGAGACGATCTGCGCGGTGGAGGCAAATTGGCCGGGGTGTAGAAAATTCAACGCCATCATTTTTTTATGGCCAACTAGGACTACTTTTTGGCATGGGTCACATCTAGATCCACCAACCAAACTCCCTACAATAAATTATGAAAATTACTCTACTCTACTCCTTCGACCACTTTATGGGTTGACATACAAGTATATATGCATATATATTTATATATTTATGAATATATATAATTAAATCTTCAACGAAAATATTATCACCTCTTTCACTTCGTTTGCAGGTGATAATTACGTCGACTAACCTCACGTTTTCTTCACACTTTTTACTTGGCACTGCTCTGAAGCTTATCTTGGCTTTTTCCTTTGTTCATCAATTCTACCTAATTTGTTCATACTATGGTGGTTTGCAAAGAAAGAAGTAAAGTCAGTATCTATTCCACCGCTAAGAGGTACTGTAGACGTTTTCAACTTATGCAACAATTTGGCCATGTAACAGCCCTAATGCCGTTGAATAAATGAATTTTTACCTATCTTACCTAATGCTGATGATCAAAGGTCGACTGCAGCTGCATACTTTTCTGGGGCCTGTTGGTGAATATCCACAGCACGAACCAGTGCGTGTGGGTCTCCTTATAGGGAAGCTGTCAAGATAACTGTACCTTCAAGAGACCAACCCAGGTGCCAACGAACGGGACATTATTATATAGATAGATTGTTATTCAAAAAAATTGACAGTAAATCGTTCACAATTTACAACTGGAGCACTCTGAGAGTGCACACCTCCTCCAAGCAAGACAGCGGTGACGAAAACTTCTACTCGGCTCTGAAACCATGATTTTCTTTGTATCAACACCAAAATCCGATCACTTGTGCCTTTTGATGATATAACAGTGTCCTTGATTTTCTTGGAGATCCGTTCATCACTGTTTGAGTTATACTGCTAACCAATATCTTAACAAACATAAGTCAAACACACAAACGGACGAACCGATCATCACCAAAATTTAATCAATTATGTCTTTTAACATGGCTAACAATTCCTGAAAATTTCATAAAGCTCCATTCATGATTTTTGAGTTATTACGATAACAAACATTTTAACAAACATTAGTCAAACACACAAACGGACCTACCGATCATCACCAAAGTTTAATCTATTACAAACAATTCCTGAAAATTTCATTTCATCCATAATTTTTTTTAGTTATGCGCTAACAAACGTAAAATCAAACACTGCGACAAGCAAAATTTGATCATTTACTAATTGTAAAATACCCCACAACTCATGTAAATTTCATGAAAATCCGTCCTTTACTTTTAAGTTATGGCACTAACAAAGAATAGGCAGACAAACATACAAACAAACGGATGAACAGATCTTTACCAAAAGTTAATCATTTGTTCCTCCTTACATACCTAACAATCCCTGTTAGTTTGGTCAAATCAGTCCATTACTTTTTGAGTTATCTTGATAACAAACAGACAGACAGAAAAAACAGACAGGCAAACCCGACAAAAACATAACCTCCTTGGCGGACGTAAGGTAAAAAATGGGTTTTTCAGTTAAGCTGATAATGTGGTTCTTGCCTCTCCCCACTCCAGTGGGTAGCAAAAGCTGCTCCCAGTTCGCGAGGCGAAGCTACTTAACTATGTACTAAATATAATACTGTCAAAACTGTCTACACATACATTAAACCTAGATAATATACCTGCCCACCGACAGAGTCACACGTCCCAGTAGTGCACAGCTTACATGTGTAAACAGCTCCTGTTAACTGGTTCCCAAAATGGCTGACGATTTTAGTGGTTACGAGGATTTTATTGCACAGTCAATTTTCAACCGAGCATGTGAGGCTCATCGCTATAATGTTTTACATTATAGTGTACTGAACATTTATTGTAATAGTATTATTGTATGAATGCCTTTGGACGTGGAGAAATAAAGGTTTTTCAGTTCATGTTGAGAAAGAAACGCGGAAGCTCCACGAGGTGGGTAGCATGCTAGTCAAGAAGTTCGTTTACTGGTCTGTATAGGTCAATTGTCAGCTGTTCCGGAGCTGCTGCTACCTTATGTGCTCTAATTCGCTTTGGTCGAATTTAGGCAGAAGTCCGTTGGACGCCTTGTGCGGCTTATATTGGCGTATTTCGCCGGCTCATGAATGCGCTGAAATCAACTAGTGCAAGTAAACTATTTTCTCATACTGACTGCCCGAAATTCGGAACAAGGATATACGCTTTCAGTCTCCAAGTCACGAATGAAAAATCAATTAATTTATTGGTATTTGGGAATTGTAATGACCTTGGCTACAAACTATCTCATAGGTATAGCCGATGACAGCAGTGTAGCACGTAGTTATACTATGACTACTTTCTGCCGTTAATTTAACCCTAGTGTAGTGATAAGCAGAGCTTCCTGTATTCGTACCATGTCCTCGTGTGTACGTAATAAAGTTTTTTGATATACGTGTGCAGTGTTCTTATGTACAGTATATGTAAATATTGATCACTATTTCTTCAAGACATGCATGCGCTGTGAGAGTCAGTCTGTGTGGTACTTGCTGTTCAGAGTGCACTGTCAATTTTCTTCTAAATTCATAATGATTTAATGTTGCTTTCATCATTGATAATGTTCAACACCTTCAAAATCTCACTCTTTCCTAATTTGCTATCTCGTGTGAACACGCAATACTCCAAAGCACACGAGCCACAGGTCATGCACAAATTAACGAGATTATTCAGAGACTACGAAAAAATCCGGCTCCACATCCCCGCCGAGAGAAACCAATTTGTCGCAAGACTATAGATAAAAATTAATAATAAACCGGTACAACATTTCAAGTGAGAGAAACCACATTGTGACAAGAACGTCAATAAATAATCAAGAAAGTTCCTGACAAACTTTGACTCTCCATATTCGGTGCCTTGACCGTAAAGATTCTCCGTCCAATTAATGAACAGTAAGAAAATATGTCTTGTTACTTGCAAAAATACATAAATCTGTCTGTATGACAGTGCTTTGATAGTTACCTCCGCCAAGGAGGTTGTGTTTTTGTCGAGTTTGACTTTTTTCTCTCTGTCTGTCTCTTTGTTTATTTGTTTGTCACCAAGATAATTCATGAAGTTGGACGGATCATTACAAAATTTACAGATATTGTTACGCATGTTACGGCGAGTTCACACGTCCCTCATCGTAACGCATTTAATCACGAAAATGAACACGGGTTGTGCGTCAGGTTTTGCTGTTTCTGTCCACACGTAGCAGTGTCCTTCATTCAAATGAATGACGCCGCGCGTTCAGTAATGATATAGTTTCTTTACATTTTCGCTTATATTTCAAAATATTTATAGTCTGATTAACCAATAGAAGGGAAATCAGCCCAGAGCAATCTACTCGGCTTCAATATCAAAGATGGCGTCCGTGTTTTTACAACATATCCATGTTTTCTAGTTTTCTTGTCTTAAACGGGAGTGCAGTGATTCTGGTCGTTAAAGTGACGAAAAAGAAGCATATGTCGACTTGTTCATTATTTGAAACCGTTATAGATTTGATAAAAATCAGTATTTATAGGGTCTGTTTACTGAGCTTGAATGACGCAGAGTGTTCAAAAAAGAGGCATACTTCATCCTTCAGTCTCCCGCGTTTGGTGTAGCTGCTTCTAACAAATCAATGCACTGCGTCCATCGGTTTGACTGAACGCGTTACAATGAGGGACGTGTGAACACGGCATTAGGAAGAACAGATGAATGCATTTCGGTGAAGATCCGTTCAACTGTTTGTCTGCCTTTATTTTTTTTTTTTCTTGGTAACATAGAACAAAAAGTTGTATAGGAATCTTCATGAAATTTGCACCTATTGTTAGGAATGATGCGAAGAGCAAATAACCAAATACTTGCTGTGATCTGTTTGCCCGTTTGTATGTTTTAGGTTTGATTTTATATTTTTCAGTAACATAACCCAAAAAATTACGAATGGATCTTATGAAATTTGCAGAAGTTGTTAAAAATATTTTAAGACACAAATGACCAAATTTCTTTGATGATCGATCGGTTCGTCCGTCTGTGTATATGGCTAATACTTGTGAAAATAGATCTCTAAACATAATGCAAAAACTTACAAACGGATCTTCTAGAAAATTGCAGAATCTGTTACAATTCTCATGAGGCACAAATCACCAAATTTTTGTGGTGATAAAAAGGAAATCCCAGCTTCAAAATCAATTGAAATTATTCGTTAACATTACCTCGCTTGGCAGAGGTATGCTCACAGCGGCGGATACACTCAAAAAGATACAGTAATCGGAATACTGAGCTAATTTAACATTTAAAAGACAAGCAAAATTACCAAAATTTTTGTACTGGCTAGTGAGGGTACAAAGCTGAGTGAGGCTCTTTTTGTTGCATTTTTTTACGATCCTCGTCCTGCCACTATAACTTTTTGAGCAGTCATCGTTCCAAAAATTATTAGCCATGACCTACACCTCTTTCAACTATGAAAAGCTTAATTTACTCCGCTCAGTACTGGCAACTTTATTTCGGCCTTTCATCCTCGTTGAGAATGAAAATTGCGTCATGATACTATTAGGTAAAAGGGCCGCACAGCCGTTAGCTAAAGGGCTTCAGAACCGCTAGTATAATAAATAGGCCGGAAAAGCAAGAACTAAGAAGCGGCTGCATAAGGCCGAGCACAGCTTGGGATATTTCTCTCTGGGAATACCCGCGATCGCAAAAGCATATCCAGTTCAAGCGAGATGCAAATATCCTCTTGCTCTTCCAACGTCTGCTGGGCTTCTGAATTCCTTCTGTGTAATTTTTATTGCATTATATTAGAGCTGCGGCCGTTTGATAGCTTCTTATACTTACATAGATTTGAAGTGATATTTATTCGCCTCATTATCGGTTTTACAATGCAGCATAAAGAACCCTTATCTGTCTTTGATATTGTTACCCCCCACGACTCAAAGCTGCAGTCAACTCTGTAATGTATAAGTAAATATATAGAGATTATTCGCTATCGTAGTCTTTCGCAATCGACATCATCATCGCACAGCGTGAAGCGTTATGGTTGCTTGCCACTTTAAATTGTAATTTGTCTCTATTATTGTCCGTTATTTGGCCCCGTGCAGATCTTTTCTTTTAGCAACTTTTATTAGAAATTCTTTCCTGGTGGCATATGTCTTTTTGGACAGCCGTAAACGTCTTACAGTTATTAGATCACTGACTGGTTTTAAGAGTAACAGTTCTGGCAATAGTTCTCTTCTACATTTTAATACATGTAAAGAGTTCTCGTCATAGAAAATTATAGATCGTTAATATTCCATCACAAACTTTGCCTTGAAGCGTCGTGGTAACATATTTTCTTGGCTGTCATTTTTTACATTTGTTGTTATAGACAGCATTTTTTTTGTACTCAAAGCCTGTTCAACAGCGATTACCTTGTTAGCATTCCTTATGAGCTTAAAAGCTTGGCTAATATTTTCTTTTAACTACCCTACCAAATATTACGTATTATCTACGTGGATATCGCACACTATTGCCTAATGCAAATATGACCTCAATGTGATGTCCCTTATATATTATGTAACTTCTAAATCAGTCCTTAATCGGGGGGGGGGGGGGCGTGAGCGGAATCCAGGGCAGGCGCGAGCCTCCGCAGTAATGCCTGATTTTTCCCAGTAAGGTTTTCAATAAAAAGAATGCCTCTGATTAGTCACACATAACAGTGGTGTGACTGATTGCGCCATATTTATTCAAAAACACTAAGGGACGCTCGAAGGAAAAAATTACCGTATCCTTAAGGAGGGCAGGGGGGTAAACACGTCAAGAACAACTGTTCTAAATGGATAACATCTACACACGTAAGCCCAATGTGATTTCCCTGATACATGTCACGAATGTAAAGTACGGATATTTCACGGTTTTACAACATATATATACGTAAGCCCCAGTGCTTGTTTTAGATGTTACATAAGAACTGTGTGGATACCATGCATACATTTCCACCACGCGCATACGCATACTTGCGTCCCAACTATGTTTTAGATGTCACATAAGATATTTACCGATGCTGCATACATACACATATATACGTGAGCCACCACTGTCATTGTGGTTGATGTTGCATTAGATCTGTGCGGATACCACATATTCTATCACACACATGCACCATCATGAGCCCCGAATGATTTCCTTTATACAGTACGTAAGTCCTCTGTGAATATCGCATACACACCTCAATAATATTTGATATCTCAAATATTACGCAAGCTTTATGTGAATATTATCTGTTTCCTCCTCTTCTATGTGACATGAGCTTTGTGTTGCTACAACACGTTTATGTGACTTACGTACGTTAGTGTCGTGTGATTTTTATATATGTGACGGAATATCTACGGTTATATACCGTACGTTTTTTAGGTAGATACCATCAAGCTATAAATAATCCACATTGTATTTGTATGATGTTTCCTCCAATGTGGGATGAAGTTCACTACCGTTGCAGATACACTCATATTCAGTCATTGTTAAATAAGATAACTGGCATACTTCATCCTGAGCTAATAATGCCTAGTTTTTGAGTGGGTTATTTGTCCAATTTCTACACCAACACGGAGGATAGTCATCACCGCACTGACAGCAATAGTGAGGAATGTTTGAAATTAGCCGTCTGAAATTACGTTAGTTAACTACCTGCGACTCTAGTGCCACTCGCCTTCCGTCACGTTCTAGTGAATAAAGAATAAAGTTTTGTACTCAGGTGAATAAATATAACGCTAAGACTTTTATCATCAAGCAGCTGTAAAAAAATGTTAGATCGGGGCATATAAGATAGGGGCATATAAGATAGGGGCATATAAGATAGGGGCATATATTGGTATGATGCTGAAAAAGTGGAAAGCTGAGCGCTTTTTTTTTTCACGCTTTCTAATATTTTCAACTACCAACGTAAATTTCTACGTATTATTAGCATTTAAAATCACACAGCCGGGCTTCAACAGACGGGTTATGAAATCCAGTTGGAGCAAAACAAGGACGCTCGAAGAACCGTTGAGAAAATTCCTCAGTGCGTATGCCTGTGCACATCAACACTTACATACATATTTACTCACCCAAACACACACACACACACACAGTTCACCTCGCTCATACATACCTATCTGTGCGCCCACAACCATATCGCAAATCTATCACTGGGTTGTTAAGGGTCTAGTTTTGTGATGTATGGAACGAGTCGCCTCAATTTGCATATTCAATATGCAAACGAGAGTAACCGAGCGGCAGTTTCTTCTCACACTCAAGTGGTGCTCAGTACTCAGAGATGAGTCGTTAAAATAATCTTTTGGTGTAGGCACGATGGGAATTCCTGACGCGAAGGCACCGTCAGTGAGCCCGTCTCTCCCGTTTTCTTAAGTGTCCGTTTTCTTTGCAATCGCGAGCGCATCTGTCTCGTTGTCCTAAGTGTCCATGGCAACGTTTTCTTTGCCATAGCGAGCGTGTGTCCCGTTTTCTTATGAGCCCAACAGTTTCTTTGTTATCGCGAGCACGCCTGTCCCGTTTTCTTAAGTGTCCAACGTTTTCTTTGCCGTCTGTCCCGTTTTCCTATGCCCGTTTTCTTTGCCATCGCAAGCGCGTGTGTCCCGTTTTCTTATGAGCCCAACAGTTTCTTTGTTATCGCGAGCACGCCTGTCCCGTTTTGTTAAGTATCCAACGCTTTCTTTGCAATCGCGTCTGTCCCGTTTTCCTATGAGCCCAACCTTTCCTTTGCAATCGCGAGCGCATCTGTCACGTTTTTTTTTTTTAAATTTTCAAGCGTTTTCATTGCCATTGCGTGTGCGTCTGTTTCGTTTTCTTAAGTCCCTAACTTTTTCTTATGGACCGTTGAGAATGATGGCTATAACATTTTGGTTTACTGTAGCATTTTGCCTAATGGGGATCGAATGAAAAATACGGAGTCTCTAGACAATGATATCATTGCAGATATGTTTCTGTCTTTATTGCAATGATGGCAATTGATATTCATAGACGCAGTAAATAAAATAATACCATAAAGCGGTCTTCATTGTCGTTAATTCAGTAAGTCGTTCTTTGTTGGTACCGCGAGCGGCATCCTTACTTTTCAGTCAACCCTGTAACGGATAAACTCTGCACTTTTATAGTGCTTGCAATAGTATTATTTCGGCAAGGAGCACAATTGAATGTAGGATGTTTTTGTGGAATATTACTAAGCTCTTTACATTTCAATTGTTAGATCGAACGGTCCAGTTTCAGGTAGTCGTTTTTCTACAAAAGTTTATGATCAATGTTGACGGCAAATAGTGAAAGCGTCTTTATGGTCTTTATGTACCCCTCACTATTGCTCAGCTATAACGTTCTGTGCATAGTAGTTTGTTCTTCAGAAAACCCGTATTCTTATAGCAAATTGTCCATAGAATAATTATATCACATTTTTACTCCACGAAGAAAGTAATGTTTTTTTGTTGAGAGTGTGTGTTTTTCTGTCTATTTATCAGTCTGTCACCGAGATAACTTAATAAGTTATTCGCAGATCTTTACGAAATTTACAGGGATGTTAGGCATATTAGGAGAAACAGACGATTAACCTTTAGTGTGAAGATCCGATCACATAACTCTAAGAGTTAAGTACGGATCTTCAGAGAATTTGCACAAATTATAAGAAATGTTGCGGAAAGAAAATTACCAAATTTTTATGATAATCTGTTTGTCTATTTGTTTTGTCTCTGTAATTGATTTTATGTTTGCCAGCAAAATAGCCAAAACAGTTATGATTGAATTTTTATGACATCTACAAGAATTGTTAAGAGATACAAATGACCACATTTTGGTGACGATCGGTTCATCCGTTTGTGTGTTTAACTAATGTTTATCATAATATTTTAAAGAACATAGCTCAAAAAATTAGAAACGGATATTCATGAAATGTCTCTGAATTCTCAGAAGTGTTAAAAATTGCTCCAATTTTCGTTATCAGCGGTTAGTCCGTTTGTGGGTTTGACTGATTTTTATCCAAGGTCGAGGCCCCATCAACAAATTGTAACGTCGGGTACAGCAATCTACTGTCCCCACCGACGCAACCCAGATCGTGCGACACAGTATCAGTCGCAAGCGCCATGTCTCACATAAAAATCGTATTGCATCGCTTGCTGTGTCAATGGTGTCCCGGCCTCAGTGTTTGTCACGATATAAGTCAGAATGTTACGGAAGGATCTTTAAGAAAATTACAAGAGCTGTTATTAATGTCAAGAAACACGAGTGTTAAAATTTTGGTGGTGATAACTAGTTTCAGCCCCAATTTGAATTTTTCATTAATATTGTCTCGCTTGGCGGAAGTATGAGCTCCCAAAGTGCTTCTGTAGTTGAATATGAAATTATTATGAAACTATGCATTGTGCATCTTTGCGCTCATTGTTATAAATATTTTGTTAGAAAAATTTGATGTTGTCTTTGCATATTATCACTCTATTTCTACACGCATCTACGATCATTTATGTTCAAAGTATAGTATAATCAAGTACCAATAAGCTTGTAATAAGTGATAATTATTTGATTCCCAGTAATCTCTATTATAATTATTGTTATCAATAATTCGGCAATTTTTGTATTTATACCATTAAGTGTGCTATTATGATTTCCAAAGTTACTATCTCTAATATAACAAAAACGGATGTGTATTTATCTGTTTGTTCTTTATTATTAGTTTGTTTACCAGTATGTTTTCTGTCATGCTTTAAGTAAACAAGCGAAAATTAGTCCGAGTTGGAGAGTGTAGTCAATCTGTCACGTTTCATCTGGAAAAGTGATCGTAGCAAATGGACCAGGTTGAAGATGATTGCAGACGTTATTTTAATATAATGTTTGAATGCGCTTCATGCTTAGCCAATTTTGAAATCCAAACAATGAAGATATCTATAGCTTCTCTTACCGTTGCCATTGATCCTAAATTTCCATACATTGAAACTATATTTGCTCTCAGTTGACGACATAAAAACTAAGTAGATGATCAGCGAAGCAGAGAAAAAGCGATTTATCACAGTGCAGTAGATACAGTAGTTATTTTTTTCCAGCTTACTTTCTTCCTTTAACGACGTAGTTGTCGCTTGAGTGCAAAAATTTTTATTAACTGAAGTTGTATGGCAACGTAGACAGGTTACACAACGGGCAGTTTAATTAAATTCAGTGATGCTTCACAGTTTGCTAACAATATTTTTATTTTTTGCATGTCATCTAAGGTAAGGAAGAAATGTGCTGCTCATATGAATTGAAAGAGAGAGAGCACTCATATCTATCTTATGGCAATTTGAGTTGGCCGTTGTAGCATAACCTTCAGATGTACATTAGTAACGAACGCATGATCAGCCAAAAAAGGTCGTCACAAGTTCTTCACTCTCATTTTTGACAGCGCAGGCACTTCAGTTGTTATTATCATTACCGCTGTTATTATTTTCATAATAACTATTATTAGGTATTGTTGTTTTAGTAATATTATTTTAATTGTTATTGTTATCACTATTTTTAGTATAAAATTTTGTTTTATTGAATTGTTGTTACTTTCTATTAAAATTATTATTCTATACAACAGTAATGTTGTAACATTAAATTCATACATTGGTCAGAGTCTAAATTTTGTCTTGCTCAATAAAAGCTTCGACCATTGGCATGCCAAGCATATTCCTTCTTATTTTCTCGGCCCATGCATGCCTTGCGCACTTAGTATGCAATGCTAATTTCGCTTGCTTTTTTTTTTTTATTTCTGCAAGTAATGCATTAATAAGTGTTGCAGGAACATCTGCTCATCGTGCGATCCAAGTGTGAAACATAATAGCCATCGACCTGTATTGCCCTTTAAATTCTACTCAGTTTCATCTTCATATTAACATAAACGGAATTTAATTCAAAACTACTAAAATTTTATTCAAAACAACTAAATTCTATATTTAAAACTTCCTAAGTGTAACTATAACTACTCAACTTTCTTTTCGCACAAGTTCATTTAAACGCGTAAATTTTCATTTTAAATGTTATAGTTCGACATGAAGCAACTGAAGGATCATTTTAAACAACTAGTGTTTACAATTTTTAATATAAAGTAGTTCTGTTTAGGCATCCGAGGATTATCATAAGCTCTTGATTTATTAGTCAAATTAAATTTACATCTGTGATATATTTGTCTGAGCACATCTCTGAAATATAATGAGTTTGGTTTCAATAGGTATGGCGTGAAGAAGCCTAGACATTTAAATGGTTTCATTGCTGCCTGCATTATTTAAGCAAATTTAGTTCATTATTTATTAGCAAGATAATTTTTACGAAAGATGTGGGAACGTTACTGCAGCTGAACAACATAGGCAGGAGAGGCGTAACTAAAATAAACTAATTATTAGTACACACGTCCCTTAAAAACTCTCGGTAACGATTTTGTGAGGATACCGCTTCAATAATAGGACTTTTGCTGCCATTGCTGAGCAACTGGCAACTGAACTAATAAAAAAAGCTTTGCACTTTTGATTTCAGCTCTGCTCTAGAATATAATCAGTCTTTTTTTTTTTTTGGTGATACGCTCTGATACATTTTCATCAGGAAGTCAAGCATTATACATAATATCAAATGAAGTTATGTATCATTGATTCACAATTATATAACATGCGTATTTCAGTCGAAATTTCTTTGCTCCAGTGAAAAGCTGTTCTGGCAAAGGATGAAATTTAGCTGAATAAAAACAAGAACTGCAACGAAACCCTCCTGCTCTTCGCTCCTCTTCGTAATTCAACTGAAGGGTTAATATGTCTCTCGTGCAGCAACGCCTAATCTAAGACACTACGTACTGCACTTCTCGTATTAGCCCTCCAACTTTCCTCTGACGAATATCTTACCCTCAGCTTCTTTGATCTTTCCCTCAATCTGCGCAACATTTACCTTGTTCATCGAAAATTTTA
Source organism: Parhyale hawaiensis (assembly GCA_001587735.2). Lineage (NCBI taxonomy): Eukaryota > Metazoa > Arthropoda > Malacostraca > Amphipoda > Hyalidae > Parhyale > Parhyale hawaiensis. Next base: position 15,356,200 of record LQNS02276481.1, on the reverse strand, counting down.
GCGAAGGACGAAAGCAAAAATTCAGGTTCCTTGCTATTGCTAGGAGTTACTTTAGAAGTCTTTTTTGGATGGGATTCAAAACTGGTGAAGGAGGGAATGCAATCCATATCAAGGCTTCTTTAGTTTGGGCATCTTCTGAAACCTGGCCTAATTTTTCTTCGTCAATTTTGTTCTAAGCGTGACAAGATCGACTTATATTTCAATCGGGTTTAATTTTCGCTTTTCTCATTTCTTGAGCTTGACAGAAAATAACCGGTAAACAAACAAATTTATGCATACTTTTTTATGACAGTGTTTGATTGTTGCTGCTTGTAGAGCTGTAATACATTTTAGGTTTAATTGGTCCAAGCTTAGCACTGCACAGTGGTCCTTATCTTTCCAGTCTTTGATCTTTAAATAATTTATTAGGTACGCCAAATCATTGCGCATTACTCTCAAGAATTATGCATGGAGGCAACATATATAGGAGCTACGCAGACTGGGTCCAACTCGTGAGTCACAGGCTGATTCCAACATATAGTATAAATTCGTCCGACGGAAATTATCATCATTGCAACATGATTAACTTTGAAGCTCTAGCGGTGAAGTTCCCTTACAAAAATATACTTCAGTAGACTTGCCCATAGGGAACGGTATTTTACCCATTGTTGAAAAAACACCCGGTGTAACCGAGTATATTTTTAGGATTCATGTCGCCCCTCACTTCGAACACTGCCTGCAATAGTCAGTATTCATGATACCAATTAAAGAACATACCGGTAAGCTATTCGGAACCATATTGTGCATACCTTGCCAGTGTAAGCCTACCGACCGCTAAAAAGCCAGTACAAAATGCATGCGGGCAAAAGAGTATAGCTGGAAAGTAGTCTGGAGACGACATACTGCGTTCACTGGAGCATAAAATGAGTATTTTTTGTATGCAAGGTACACTAGCGAAGTGCTCTGTCCATGCTTGTGCTGTGGTGGGGAGAAGCCGTTTGTGCTTTATCGTCGAGACCAGTGGCAGTCATTGATACAATAATGAAGGAGTTGCACTGTTCCAAATATAGGATGATATTTGTAATTCTTTCATGAGCTGGAGGGTGGCTGCTAACATTACTACTGTAGCCTTTTTTTTATTTACAGAAAGAATTGTAAATATACTGGCATTGAAGTGTACAGCCTCTCACTTTTGGAACCAGTAGCCGCCGCTAGTTGAGACTGCTGCCAACGGCAGAAGTTTGGCCTAAAAAATCGACTTCCCCAAGGTGGGGCTGCTTTGGCTTGCGAACCATAGGTTTATTACCTCCGCTAAGGAAGTTAAGTTTTTGTTGGTGTTTGTCTTTCTACCTGTTTGTCTATTACCAAATAAATCAGAGTTATAGACGGATCTTCATAATATTTATAATAATTGTGAGGAGGCAAGTTAGGAGGTACTGATGATCAACTTTTGATGAAGATATATTGTTTGTTCAGTTGTTTGTGTACCTGTTTTTTCTCGGCAACATTGTTCAAAAAAGTTATTAACGGATCTTCATGAAATTTGTAAAAATGTCAAAGGTATTGCGAAGAGCAAATAGCCAATCTTTGTTGATCGATAGGCTTTCTGTCAGGTTTTTTTTTTTTTTGTTTTGTTTGCTTGTCACTAACTTAACCTAAAAAGTTATCAGCGTATATTCATGAGCTTGCAGGAACTGTTGCAAATGTTAAAGGGTACAGATGAGCAAATTTTGATGATCTGATTGTCTTGTGTTAATGTTTCTTGGAACACAACGCAAAAAGTAACTGACGGATCTTCAAGAAAATCGTAGTAGCTGTCAAAAATGTTAAAAGAGATAAATTATCAAATTTTGGTGACTTTTGAATAGTAATCATGGTTTCAGGACCAGTTTGAGTTTTTTATAAGCAGTACTTTGCTCAACGACGGTATGCGCTCCTGGAGTGCGTCTCTAGCTTGAGGTGAAGTTGACAAATGTGAACGCATCGAACAATATCTGAAGCTTATTACTCAATAAATAACTCTAGTTCCTTATATATTATTTTTACAGCTACAAATGATCCGATCTGGTAAAGCAACCTACATTACTATTGTTTCTGCTTTAAAATCCTACGTTTACAGTCCCTTATGGTCTGCTTTTGCATTCACTTATATAAGAATATACAGTGATAGAGAAATAGGCATGCTCAGGACAGACCTGAAGTGTGGTTTAAATTGGTACCATCTCAGGGAGTCCGGCCAATGGTCTGTTTACCTCATTATCACCCGCGAACGAAGTGAGATAGGTGATAATATTTTCGTTTAAGATTTAAGTATATATTTTTCTTGCGATGGCATAAATGTAGAAGTCGATTAAAAGCAGTTGAAGAAATTTTGATATCCACAAGGCGCGTTTCGCAGTTCTCGAGCTAATCAGGTGGGAGGGTCGAAGTTGGTACATTTAGTTCTTGAAATCTTGCGAAATTTAGAAAGGTTACCATTAGAAGGTGTAACTATGATACTGGCTGTTACAAAAGTATAAATGAAATTTTCAATCAAGCAAATGCTTTGTTAATTTTCAACTACAGTCTGCTCCGTATGTTTGTCTGTCCACCCAAAAAGTGATAGAAAAAGTTGAGCAATGTTCATAATTTTCTGCAGAGAATCTGGTGGGTTCACGTAAATGTGAACCATACCAAAAAACTAGAATTAGCTGGCCATCAAAAATGACGGCAACGAATGGCACCGAATTTTGTCTTCTGTCCACCCAAATTGAGGCAGCATTTGAGTCAAAATAATAATTTGATGCAGTTAGGTGGGTTGTCTGAGATGTGAAAAAGGGCGAAAATTTTGACTTAGCTGGCCATCAAAAATGACGGCGTTGAATTTGTAACTCTACCCAGAAAGAGACAGGAGTTTAGCAATGTTTATAATTCTTAGTAGGGAGTCAGGTGCGTTGACCTAGCTGTCAACAATGATAAAAAATAAGAATCACCTGGCCGATATGTAAAAAAGGTAAACTGCAGAGTACGCAGGGCATAAAAAGTATCGGCGCTGAATTTGCCTCACACCGCATGATTTGGAAATTATTGATTCCTGGTGTTCTAGGTGGGGGATGAGGCTAAATCCGGGCAAGACTAAGACTATGCTTGTGTCCAGGTCGCGTACAGTGGGACCTCCTTTTCCTGCACTCATGCTGGATGGTGTATCACTTCCTGTGGTAGATGACTTGGTAATCTTGGGTGTAAATTTTGATCCAAAGTTGACGTTTGAGCCCCTCATTCGTTCGGTTGCCTCACGTGCATCGCAGAAAATTGGTCTTATGAGGCGTGCTTGGAGGGTGTTTGGCTCGGTAGAATTGACACGTCGCTGCTTTAATTGCTTTGTCCTCCCTCTTCTGG
>LQNS02276481.1:15322139-15342479 GCA_001587735.2 Parhyale hawaiensis | reverse complement strand
GTTAAATGAGAAGGCATTGGTCTAACGGTTGGGGCGCAGTTGCCATGGGTCTTCCGTCTATGACTCCATGGCTCAAACAATCTGTGACCGATTGAACACGAGGAGCCAGTGCATGTAGGATTCCTTGTTGAAGTGTGAGGTTGATGCTACTTGGCTTTTTCCGTTCACGCGTAGCCAGGATGCCAAACAAATTAAATTTTCAGTTTTACCGGAAAATTGGTTTTATCTACTATACGTTAAGCTTCTACTTTTGATATAAAACTCTAGCGAGTCATAATTAGAAGAGATATCAGGCAACAAGGTGTGTCCCGTCAGAGAGTTGACCCACTTTTGTCGTTTGTATTGGGCACAAACTGTATAAAAAAATAATGGAAGTATGTACTCTTTTTTAGAGTGTTTTTATTTTGATCTTCTCTCCTAAAAAAAAAAACGCCTTTAGCTTTAACTGATTGTGATCGAAATGTTGCTCCATCCAACTGCAGAACATGTAAAGTTCACTCGTTACTTGGATTTTTTTCATCGCAGCTGAGAGCAAACACTCGGCCATAGTGCGGCTCAAAAGAAAAAAAATCACACGTTACTGTCTCATAAGCCTGAGCGTCCATGTTGGCGAAAAAACTTTGAATTAATAAATTCCAGGAACTACTACCTGCAGTACCTTTCAATGACTCCCCTTGGAGGGGGGGGATATTCTGTCAGACCCTATCCGTGTCAGCATACCTTGGGCCTCACGACTCCGAAGGATCCTGCGAGTGACTTTTTCGCAGGAGATGTTGAATCTGGCCGTAGTTCCTACTGAGAAGGTTAGTGTGTAAGGTTAGGTAGGTTACTTCCTCTTCTGCTCCGTGTGGGCTGCCGATCGATATGGCAGACCTATTCCGCGGGCTCGTACCTTCTCCCGTGCTGAGGGCGACGGAAGAGGCCGCCCAGATGAGTCTTTCTTCTCTCTCCTCCTCTTTTCCCTTTTTCGTCTTTTGAGATGCTTTGCACCTTATTTCCTTCCCCGTAATAGCGCACGTAGCCTTCTCGAAACAAATAATGTGTCACTCTACCTTTGGTCAACGGCGGCATTTGCCCTGCGGTGGCCGCACCTAGCCTGCCTCGCTGCTTGGATCACACTTTAATGTGAGTACCGGGAGTAAATATGGAGGAATACTACTAAATACTATCACTACTTCCTGGATTACTCAAACTGTGGATACGTCTGATATTTTGTGCACTGGCTACCATGCCATTCATGTTCTATCCACTTCTACAGTGAAAAAAGTGCCGTCCGCAAATCAGCACGCTATCCCATGCACCGACGGGAAATATCGACCTTAGCGTGTTAGTGCAAGACAAAAACCGAAGTTGTCGTACTGCGCATGCACGCCAAGAAGGGTACTTTCCGTCTATGCTCGTAAATGCGCGCTGGTTTTACGAGACAACTCTTTTCTCAATCTAGGACTTGGTTATGTCATACAAGTAGCCTGCTGCGTCTAATTCCATATATTGAGACGCTTGTACAGAATCTAAATGATTTCCGCATTACGGTAATAGCTCTTAGAGGGCTGGAGCGTGAGCCCCGGGACTCTCTGGGCTTGTCTATTGACAGCTATCAAAGCGAATCTGAAGCAGAATGCTAAATAGTGACCTATTGAGTAATCAAATATATATCGAATTTCACTTGGTCGTTCATTCATATCTACCCTTCAAATTTGTGAAAATAATACGAATCATAAACTGATTATCACCCGCGAACGAAATGAGGAAGGTGGTATTGTTTTCGCTGCAGATTTAACGCTATATATTTGTTTGTATATAGGCCTGTCCACCCAAAAAGAGGGAGAATAAATTGAGCAATATTGATAATATATGGCAAGGAGTCAGGTGGGTTGACCTAAATGTGAAAAATACCCAAACTCTAGAGCAAACTGGCCCTCAAAAGTGAAGGCGTTGAAATTTGCCCCCTACCGCAGGTGATGGTCTTACGCCCTTGAGCGTTCTAGTTCTAGTTGTCACGGTGTTAATATCTTCATGCATTGTTTTCTGTAGTAGTTAAGAAAAAACAACATACCTGTGCTACGGATTAGGGACGAATGAGAGACTATTTTAAGCTCCTCGCATGTCATGAACGAGCGGTCGAGCTTGGAACATATTTTCACCTTTCGTATGGTCGATGCGCGCCCGAGGGTATAAATGAAAAGTACTCTTATCTTCCGTGCTATGAAATTTCTCTGATTCCAACTAGTAATACCTTTTGTAAGTACCAATATTGACGAAATAAGCATACAGTGGGAGAAATAAATATTCGTACACCATGAAATTGTCTATTTAAAGAAAATCGTGTCAGCCAAACATAAATATAACGATACAGTATTTTTATTCAAATGTTATCAATTGACATATGTCAAAAAAATTATAATCGATTATATAAATTATACAAGTTTCACATATCTGAAATTGAAAATGTAATCGTACAAAACTCTTTTTTATTTTAAAATGTATTTGACGTTCAAGAACTTTTCAGAACCTTCTAGATTTTACGTTGTACGTCTTCTATAGTCCCTGAATAGCTTTGAGGTCATTATTTCGTGCGATATCATAGAAGAAGGTCGTAACCTTGGCAAAAAGCAAGGAGCTTACGAATTTTGTGAAAGAGTTGATTATTAAAGAATGGAAATCTAGGAAAAGTTATTGGCAAATATCACAGACACTCAAAATACCGTTTACCACAATCGGTTTATTTATCGAAAGGTTTAAAAGTTCGGAAACCGTCGAAAACCAACTTAGATCTGGCAGGCCGCAGTAATTTTCCCTACAACTTCAAGAAAAATGGCCAGGAAAGTGTCCGAAAATCCCATGACTACTCGCAAAGAGCTTTTGGAGGGCTTGCTAGCAGCAGGGACAAGCGTTAGTCTTCATACAATAAGCCACGAGCAGCACCAAAACCGTTTACGTTTTCGAACTCCTCGCGAAACCCTCCTGCTGTCGAACCGAAATGGCGAAGCTTCGGCTGAAATTCGTCCGTGAGCACAAAGACAAGTCTGAGTCGTTCTGGAAAAACGTATTGTGGTCGGATGAGACTAAAATAGAGAACGAAATTAAAAAAGAGAAATGTGTGGAGGAAGGACGGAACGGCATTTGCATCAAAAAATACCATTCCCACCGTGAAATTTGTTGCTGGTAACGTTATGATTTGGGAATGCTTTTGATCATATGGAACAGGTAACATTCATACCATAGAAGGGAGAATGAACGCTCACATGTAGCAGAACATTTTGAGGGAACATTTGCATGCGTCGGTTCAAAAACTCGGGCTACCGTAAGAACTCGTTTTTCAGCAGGACATCGACCCAAAGCATACGGCGAAAACCACGAAGAAATTGTTCACTGATAATCATGTACAACAACTAGAATGGCCAAGCCAGTTTCCCGATTTGAATCCGATGGAAAATTTGTGGCCATTTCTGAAATTAAACGTTAATACGAAGAGGCTGGGGTTCATTCCGGAACTCAAAGAAATCTGCAAGGAAGAATGGGCTAAAATCCCTCAGGAAACATGTAAAGGCTTAGTAAAAAACTACAGAAGGAGATTAATTGCCTTTGAACTGAACAAAGGCTTCGCCCCAAAATACTAAATGTTATTTTAAAGCGCGTTGCGTTTTTGTGTCGTACGAATGCTTTCTTCAACCCGAAATATATAAATTGTTATATAATTTCTATTATAGAGAAATTTACTTGTTTTGTTATTGCATATGTGTTGCTTACGCAAAAATACAAATGTTGTATAAAAATATTTATTTTTGGTTCGCTAATTTTTTTTTAAATAGGCAATTTTATAGTGTACTAATATTTATTTACCCAACTGTATATAGTCATCGACACACATTACCTGCCATTTCGTCTTCTCCCCACACCATGTACAGAAAACGATGCATTGGGTCCTATCTGCCCAGCAGTCTTGAACGTTACAACCACTATAGATCACTAGAGTACCTAGGTAACTGTCGAAAATTGCGTCAATAATTTCGTAGTGCTGCTTTTTTATGTCCATGCTATGTTTGCGGTACGGGTTTTGCTGCACAATATGCCTCATACCTGCAGGTTAGGTCTTCCATTAAATCAACGAATGTTGTGCCATCATGAGTTTGTGAGAGCAAAATTTTCCTCTTGCAAGTAAAAGTGCAAATATGAGTTTGAAGTAATTGGAAGTCAAGAAGCAGCACGAAAATATGGGCCCGGCCAATCGAAAGAATTCACCGGAAATACTCAGTTCTAACTATTCTGGATCCCAGCAGTCGAACCATCACTATCGGAATTTGGCAGCAATAAGAATTTAAAATACTTCGGCCTCTGCTCAGAGTAAAGTTTCAACTGCCACGAAGAAATTTAGCCGAGGTAAACATAAACTACATAGATTATGCACAAGAGGAACGAAAATTCCAACCAAGATTAAGCCTCTCGTGCACCACGCTCAAAGAAGGCTATCAAATAATATCCTACTACTTTTCTGTGTTGCAGCTGTAGTAACTTAAGACTTGAATGTCCTACCACCTCATGTTGTTATTGAGCAGATAAATTGTATCTTATCTAAATCCTCAACATCGTGACGGAGAGACGGACCAACCAAGCGAGGGTGGGCGCAAGCAACCAACTAACTGCGTTTTATTATTATAGTGGATGCCTTTGTTGACGCTGTGTGTAGGGAATAAATAAGTCAAATAGCAGCCTCTTCAGTAGAGCAATAAAACTGTAGAAGATATGGTTACCATGGCCGGATAAGCCTGGTGTCTCCATTCATATAGTTGAATGCGCAACAAACGAAGCCGCTCGCACTTGCTTGGATCTTATAACAACAGGTTTACTTTTTAAATTTTTTATTTTATTGCCCCGAGTCTGGCAGTATTAGTCCTGTTACACACAGAGAGAAGCTTCAACTCAACGTATCAAAAGCTGCAAAGAATTCCATTTGGTTGTGAAGTCCAAAGAAGGTAATCTTTCGTAACCGCAACAGAATTCTTAGCCGCCCTAGACGCTGACATTGTAGTGTGGCCAAAAATCTGTTGGCGCTCATAATTAGAGCTCTTGGCACAGGATATCAAAAAATTGTTTCTGGATGAGTTGCTTGATAGGTAGACTAGAAAGTTCTCGATGCTGTTAATTCTACCTAAAGAATTATATCCTTCGAATTCAGAACCAAATCAGTATTCCTGCATTGAACCACGTCTAAAATATTGTATCGTCCCTGAGTTAATCAAAAACGAGATCAACTCTGCCATTAGTGACACTGTGACTTTCTTCCAGATAATACAAATTGAATTTTATTATGGATAATTCATCTGGAAATGACACAGAAGATAACAAAGTACATATGAGCTTCTTGCTAATGTCACTGTTATTTATGTAGCATGGTAATATTGTATTTTATTATTATTATTATTATTACGAACATAGTTCCTCGTCGAAGCAATATCCTTCTTGAATTTATCATGTGCCATTCAATACATTTGATAACTCACGCTTTATGTACGTATATATATTGTGCGCGTTTGATGGATTTGCGTAATCGATCGCGCTGCGCAATCGGTGGATCGTTCAAATTTTAAAAGGAAAAAAAAACAGTCCTTGCCTCCCCTAACCTACCCGACATTAAACCCGAATATAGTCCAACTTACCCGAAATTACGGCCTAATACCTACAACATCCACCGACTGCGCAGTGCGATCGATCGATCGCGCAAATCCATCAAACGCGCACGACATATACGTATACTATAGTGCCGCAGAGTACAGGAACAGTATGGTGTGGTGTATGCTAGTGCTTATCCCCTCTCAAGAAAACAAATACACTCTGGATTGGAATGCAATTTAAAATAGTTCAATTTCGCTCACGGTACGCAGTTCTTCCCGCACTTTGTTTTGTTGAAAAATGGGTAATTTTATTCATATAACTGAATTCTGCGCTGGAATTCTATATATATTAGCTTATTATTTTGCCACGTACGTACTTTCTGGATTTCATTTTAATGTAAATAGTAAACTTTATATTCCCATTGAACATAGCTTCATGCGCTTTTCCCATGTAAAATAACTCATTACCTTCACACAACGGCTCTCTTAATTCTGCCTCCGCATAAAATAGCTTATTTTGGTCCCATAATAGCTATCTTTACTGTATCCCTACGTAAAATTGCTGAAATTACCCGCACAGCAGTTTTCTGCCATATAGAGTAACTCATTTTTAACTCACACAGTAGATCTCTTTATCCATTCTGGCTTGCCATTAGCGGACCATTGCTGCCAGTACGGCACTGCAGTCGCCGCGAAAGTCAGCCACAAAAGTAGTGACAAAGAAAGGAAAGAGATGTTAGGAGGGAGCATTGACATACCCCAGATCATTTTGTCTCGCTCTATAAGAAGTCGTGCCCTGTACCAACATTTTTAGGGAAGCCAAAGACGTTAATGTGTTTGGTCATCGTTAGCCTCCGCCCGACCAAACTAAGGCAACTGCCTGCTCACACTCGCTGTTTAGACAGAGGCTGTTCCAATATAGAGATTTGTAAATACGCTGCTCTGAATATTGACACCTCCTGTTGAAAAATGTCCGAAGCAGCCGTAAAGGAGACGACGAGACCGAGGAACTCACATTTTTGCCTTTACTAAGACGACTAAAAGCATCGCGCTCTGCAGGCCTATACTGGTGCCTGCAATTTTCCAAGAATCCGAAAGAATTAAAGTTCTGTGATTTACTCTCCTCGGCCGACTTTTATGTAATTACCTTTTATACTGATTTTCAGCTACACAACCTCTATGCCAAATTTCATTAAGAGAAGTTTTACTCCTACTCCCACGTAAATATTACTTATGCGGATTGTTCTTATCCTTCTGGAATTGTTAAGTCACAATCGGATTATGAATTATCGTCTCGTACCTTGAAATTTTAGACCCAGTTTTGTACAATGAATCTCCTGGCCAACTGTGGTACTACAAATTACCCATTTGTACATTGCATATTTAAGCCAACTTCCGCATAATGAATAGTAATTTTGGGCCGTTTTTTAGAAAACCTAATTTTAGTATAATTTCGGTCGAATGATGAGTTTTGAATCTGCTGGCTTATTAAAATCAACTGAAATTGAACTGTTCCGACAGTCGGGGAAAGTGTCTAAACATCGACTCGATACGGGATGCAATTTTTGTTAAGGAGTGTTCACACGACGGACTTCTTGTCCTCAGAAATATTACTATACCATAAGTGATGCTGATCGCAAGTATTACTCAACTGTTACTCAACAGTCAACGTAATTGTTACTTAACGTAAGTGGTACTCAACGAAAAGGCAGAACCGTCTGAATAAAATAATCTATTCCAAATCTGGAGAAATATCTGACACTTAAATAGTGACGCTTGTTAAGTCAAATCACTTTACTGAAAACATTCAAGTAAATACTTTGTTAGAGGCACGGTTGTGTTTGCAAAGACGCCCCCCAACATTCGGATACTGCCTTGTGGATATTTGAATCAAAAGACTGTGGTGTGAACCCGCCTTCCGCACAAATTTCCACACTAACGAAAATAAAATTTTAGTGGAGCCAAAGTGCTATTGTCTTTCTCAGAGAAATGGCCTTCATTTTTTTAACCGCCTTATACACTAGTTTTTGCAATAAAAACTCTTTGATTTGGAAATTTAAATAAAATATACCTACTGTATATATCTTTTGCTTATTAAATATCCTTTACTTTCTTGTCCCACACTCGATGCGCAAGTTAATTTCAATCAGTACAGGTTTCATGAAGCATCCCAGTCAGTAGTCAGGCCTGTGACTTATGAAGCCATTTATTTAAGCAAGCACTTGTGTTACAAGCTAACCTACTATTGCCCTAATTTAAATCCAGTACTGTATTTCACTTGGCTAACTTCTATATGAAGTTGAATAGAACGTGTTACTATTTATAAATTGGAGATCAGTGGAGCCGATCTCACAAATACCTTTAATGAAGACACGACTAAGTAACGAACACCCGCCGTATATTTTACTAGTAATAGCTCTGAGAGTACATAATGAGATGCTTGCTTCTTGTTCTGGCTGATAGGAAGATCAGGAGCCTAAAGCACTAGCTCTCTTACAAAGGAAAAGCCTCTCAGGAGGAGACTCAGACAGGTTCTATATGCTTGCATATATCTCAGTGCATGTACGTACGTGTGCTGGTGATTGACAAGATTTAGGGCAAAATTATCTTTGAGACTTACGTAAGAGTATAGAAAAGTAACACGAACATTCAACATGGATTAGCTAAGTTCATCAAGTCTGAGGAGATGAATTCGTTTCATAAATATGAGGATGTTACTATTATCACATCATTACACTTTTACCACCTATGTTTATCACCCGCGGACGAAGTGATAGATGAATATATCAGCTGCGAACGAAGTGAGAGAAGCGATAATGTTTACGTTTTATATTTGTCTGCGTTGTACTCTCATATTTGCATGCATATCCTACAGCCCAAAACTGTTGGAAGGCATTGAGCTGTCATCACAATCTCTGACAGGCAGTTAGGTAGGTTGACCTAGATGTGAAAAGTGACAAAACTGCTGAGTCCTTTCGCCTCCCTCAAGCCCCTTTGTCATCGCGGCTGTTATCTTCTGCCACGAAGCGTTGTAAAAAAATCCTAAAAAATCCTAAGTTAGTTTGGATGAAGCGATGGGTGACCTAAGCCCATAAACATATATGTCGGCATACTTATTTAGCCCTTCGGCGCACGTGCATGACGGCCATTATCGCTCCGTAGAGATACTGTCTGTGCCGCTTAGTTTGCGCTTCAGGAAATTAAATAGCTGTTTTAAAAGTTTTCAGCAGTTTTCTCTATTTAATATTCAAATATATATGAGCAAGATTCACCGACAAAAAGCATTTTCCATAAATGTATGAGAGAAAAATGCCCTTTCAAGATTCTATTTATCTTGGTGGTATTAGGTTTTTATTGTACAATAACTGCGATTAGGTTAGATGTGTGATAATGAACTCACCAATTAAGTTCTATCCCTAGTTAGGAGACGATACCTAAAAGTCGGTTCTTTCAGAACCACTGTTGTTCATGTACAATGTTAATATTAACTTTGGAGAACTAACAATAACGTGACTTAATTGCTGGGGGAATTATTTTTTTGTGGAGTGTACGCCTATCGCCACTTTTCCTTAATTAATTTGATAAGAATATACATATCGTTACACGTAATACATCTTAGTAAACTAAGAAAAAATAACAACAATTCCGCTACCAGTCGCTCGTTGAGACGATTTTTTTTAATTGAATAATTAGTAAATTTTTTACTAATGGTGTCACAAGTAAGTCGCACATGGCATGCATTAACAACTGTTCCTACGTCCAACTTTCTCACAGTACTCATGGCTCTGTGCTACCTATGGTTGCCACAAGGATTCAATGACCACAGAATGTTGCCTCTTATTTCGACCAATAATCCACTAATTGAAAAATGTTATATTTAATGGGGACCGATGGACTATTAACCACAGGATGCTGGATTGCTCAACCGATGACCTGCGAAGAACACAGCGATGCTTTGCTGCCGGTGATCTCTTCAGCACAGAGTGCTGTCTGCTATTCGAACCAATTTATGATCCACAGTACGTCGCCCGTCTCACATTACTAGCTTTATGTTTTGTCTTCTAATCAAGCCATGATTCACAACACGCAGTCTTACAATGCCAATCATGATCAATAGCTAATTGTGCACGGTATAGCAGCAGCCTTGCGTGCTCGACTGATGGCGTTGGAGGTCACGGGATCTGTACCATGCTATAGGTAAGCGTTCTTTGTGCCGCTTGGTGCGCTTGGTCGACAGTTAGTGGCTGTGCACAGCTACCGTAGGGGCACTTGCCTTGTCCAGAAATGGGGAGGGTAGAGGGGGGAGACAGATCATTGTTTTCCAGTGGCGGGCGCGATCAAGTTAACTTTAACTTTACCTCTGCCTTCCTGTGCTAATCATGATCCTCAGCACGCTGCCTTCCAGTGCCAATCATGATCCACAGCAGACTGCCTTCCAGTGCCAATCATGATCCACAGCACGCTGCTTTCCAGCGCCAACCATGATCCACAGCACGTTGCCTTCCAGCGCCAACCATGATCCACAGCACTCTGCCTTCCAGCGCCAACCATGATCCACAGCACGCTGCCTTCCAGTGCCAGTCATGATCCACAGCCCGCTGCCTCCCAGTGCCAGCCATGATCCACAGCCCGCTGCCTCCCAGTGCCAGCCATGATCCACAGCACGTTGCCTCCCAGTGCCAATCATGATCCACAGCACGCTGCCTCCCAGTGCCAATCATGATCCTCAGCACGCTGCCTTCCAGTGCCAATCATGATCCTCAGCACGCTGCCTTCCAGTGCCAGTCATGATCCACAGCACGCTGCCTCCCAGTGCCAATCATGATCCTCAGCACGCTGCCTTCCAGTGCCAATCATGATCTACAACCGTTGTCTTCCAGTTCATATCAAGGGTAAACACAAACACCGGTTTCTCAGACGGCTCGGCTGTCGTACCTGTTAGCAATTAGCAGGGCAGGTGAGGAAATCACTAGTGCATAACATTCTCATTAGATCCGACCCTCGTTGTAGGTGCTCCTGCATCTGCATTCGTCTTGATGCATGGACCTTCTAAGTAAGGCAGCGGTAACGCATATACGGTTAATTCTTAAGATCAATTTTCCTTGACAATATCTAAGCATACTCTGTAAATACCTTATTTTATCACCGATCTTTCTGTACGTAACTGTTGATAATTAGAATATCGATAATTGTTGGTAATCACCTAAAGTAGTGATCCAAACTCACAAGACTCCTTGGTTTCAGCTAGCTTGAGGTTATTGATAACAAAAGCAGTTATTAAAATTTTTGCCGTATTAATTAGGAATGACTCACTGCGTGCAGAGTAAACCCTGTAGCGCATGGAGCCAAATTACTTGAACGCAGGGACGTAGCTTTAGTATAGGGAGGCCGACAAATGAATGTGTATGATCTATGCGTATCATATTGAGCGTGTAAGTGAGTTAAGGGATATAATTCCGAGCATATTATTTTGAGTCTAATATTTCTAAGCTCAATTTGATGCCCAAAATTCTGCCCAGGAAAAAAATATGTGACTTCCCCCCCCCCCACCATATTAGAATTTGCTTACGCTTGACTTTAAATCACCATAAAAGTCGTTATTACTTCTGCCATGGAGGTTATATTTTTGTCAAGATTGTTTATTTGTTTTTTTTTCTTTGTCTGTCACCAAAATGAGTCAAAAAGTTGTGGACGAATCTTTACGAAATTTACAGACATTGTCAGGCACGTTAGCAGGAACAGATGGTTAACTTTTGCGGAAGATCTGCTCAACCGTTTGCTTGTTTCTTTTCTTGGTACCAAAACTCCAAAAGTTATTCACGGATTTTTATGCAAGTTGCAGGAATTTCTAGGTATGTTACGAGGGGCAAATGACCAAATGTTTGATATCATTTGTATGTCTGTTTATTTATCTCTGTGTTTGATTCATTGTTCGTCAGCAATGTACTTCAAAAGTTATGAGCGGATCTTCATAAAATTTGCAGAAATTGTTGGAAATGTTGAAAACATATAGACATAAATGACCAATTTTGGTGATAATTGGTTTGTGTGTTTGACTAATGTTCATCAGCAACATAACTAAAAAGTTGTAAACGGATCTTTGTGAAATTTGCAGTGCCAGTAAAAAATGTTATAAGGCACCAATGACCGAATTTTGGAGATGATCGGTCTATCCATTCGTGTGTTTGACTTATGTTTGTCTTTGTGTTGGTCAGAACATAACTCGAAAGTTACGGACGCATCTCTAAGAAACTTACAGAAACTGTTATTGCTGTCAAGAGGCACAAATATCGGAATTTCCTTGATGAAAAAGAGGACATCTTTGCTTCAGGACCAATTAGAAATTTTCGTAAACGTTGCCTTTGCTACGTAGAGGTATGGGCTCTCAGAGCGCTCCGGTTTTCTTACTGAATACAGTACAACTTTACTCCGCTTTAGGGACAAATTACAACAAAAATAAAAGACAGTAACGGGAAGCATGTCTCACTACAGCAACAAATATTAGCTAATATGCTAATTACGGACTACTAAAAATAGATAAGAAACGACATTTTGAAATTTTATACCAATTTAATTTTTTGTAACCACTGACATGCTCATACACTTTTGGTATAGTCGTCACTAGCCCATTTTTTTGTGCTATTCTCTTCTTGAGCTTGGACATGCCTCTAATTAAGGAGTAATTTGCTTGGGTCGCATTTTTGTGGTCTGTACTTGAGTTGACCAAAAATTTTATTCGGTGCTTAGCGACATCAAACTGCGAATATAAGTAAATAGTTGCCTTCAATTTTCTCGGTTTGATGATGCAATTATCAGATTTTATCAAATATTTGACACGTCAAGGCGGGAACGAAGCGAGTTAATGTCAAGGTCCATTTTATTTAGAAGTCTTCCAGTTTTTCCATAAAATTCGAGCAAATGTTTTAGCCAGCCCAATAAAACGCATAATTAGTCATTTTCCTCGAAAGTGTAATGTTTCTATTTAAAACACGTTCGTTCTGTTAAGTATAATTGCTCTTGGCATAGTTCTATCTGAAACAAGTGCACTTTAACGAGCACGTGTGGGAAATACCTGCTTTATTATACACACTAACTAATAGCTATTTGTACACTGGAAGCGCGCTAATTTTGGAACTACTTTTTCAGTGTAGATTGTTCTGTCTGTGAAGCTTGTTAAAGTCTTGGATTGTTCGGCACCAAGTCTTCGTAGTAACAATCTGAATAGTGATCGTTATTAAGAATCTCCGACCATAGCTAACCAAGCGTGCTGAATACCTGCGTCCTGCGTGTGTATCAATCTTGAACAGACGTTAGCAGTAATTTGAATAATGACAATCTTGATACGCATGCGTAGTAATTTGAATATGCATGGATCAAAATAAGGAATCTCTGACAACAGCTAACCAAACTCACTCTCTTATAGCTGCAGATGATCTCGGCTGCACTCCTAGCAGAACTGTAGCCATTACAGCTACAACCAAAATCAAAGTCGCTTTCTTTCATCGCAGTGACGAGTTGCTTAGTAAAGTGATTTCTAGTTGTATCGTTGCTAGTATGCAGCGAATCGTTTAGTACGATATATGCATGCTGCACAATCAAATAAATTATTAGCGCGTTTCCCCATTAGTATGCAGAACGTGGGCGTAAGTTTGGTACGGGTCTCCCAAGCATGATTCGACTGTTCATTCGACTGTTAGTCCTAGTAGCTTGTAGTAAGTCAGATTGATAAAATTGGGATGAAATTAACTGGTGGTTTTTGTGATACGTACGCTAAGGAAAGTGTTATCCCAAAACCAGCCGGTTTATTCGTGTTCTCGCACACACTAGCAATAGCTGCTTTGGAGAGCTCACGCTTCATGGTTCTTTTGTATTCCGCCTATGTGCGGGAAGGCTCGTTTCTTTTGCAAAAGTACTTTCCTCATTGTATAATAACGATATGGGTCTCCTATCCACAATAAAACTATCTTATACACCTCACATTACTCGACAAACTAGTCCACTGAGGGCTGCCAAGTTGATAGAACTACTCTTCGCCGTGTGTCGAAGCGTATTTGTGTTTAGTGTTGTGATTTCAAAACAATGAATTATCAGCCCAGCAGGTCTCAAACGTTTCGTCCCATCCCACTGATGCGTCGTGAGCTGTGGCAAGGTGCACCGCAAGAAACTTAGTATAATATAAAAATTATAATATTGATTAGAGCATCCTTAGACGTTATGTGACTGTGGTAAAATATTTGTGCAATTGTTGAATTAAATGTGACTACAGTCATGAGCATATTTATTGGCAGGTTTCAATAGAACAGACATATTGTTCTTAAAATCAGGTGCAGGAGGTTGATATAAAAGTTAATTACATACAGTCATATGTGTTTCCACCTGTTCTTTCCGATGTAACGATCAGAATTTTGAAAATCGCTGTAATAAGAGAGTAGTGAACAGAAGTGTGAATATTGCAGGTTCAAAATTTATGGCACTGTTTATTATTTTTGTCTATTCATGGCGTGTATACTGCGTGATTATGCTTTGACGTCTTCCTACGTATATTTTTTGTTGGAACTTTGTATTCAAATGATGTTTTCATAGTAATTTTGGTATTATTCCATTTCAGATTATTGTTATCGTGTATTTTCATAGAAATAGAAGGTTATAGTCATGGTGAAGGTTAAAGAACACAATAAAGACCTCAGGAAACGTGTTGTAGCTTTTCAATGTAAGGGGGAAGGCGATGACAAGATTTCCAAAGGTTAAACATTTTAAAGTGAACTGTTCGAGCTATTACAAAGAAGCATGCCCAGCAAGGTTATGTCAAAAACGTGAAAGAAAAAGGTTTTCTCCGAGAGAGCTGAGCGAAAGATTGTTAGATATTGCAACCAAAACCCAAGGACCACTGCAAAGGACATTGTAGATGCTCAGTGTCACCTTGGAGCTAATGTACCTCGACACACAGCTGGAAGAGTTTTGAAGATAGCTGGATCGAAAAAGCTTGTCGTCCGAGAAAGACCCCATTACTAAAGCCTGTACGTATCTTGAAACAAGAATGGAGTTTGCAAAATGTCTCAGTGACAAAAGTACTGCCTTCTGGAAGCAAGTTTTTTAGTCGGGCGAAACAAAAATCGAGCTCTTTGGGCATAATAGTGTTTCATACGTTTACAGTAAATCTGGTGAAGCCTCTTTGCCCAAGAACACCGTACCAGAAGTGACGCACGGTGGCGGATGTTTCATGTTTTGGCGATGTTTCGCTGCTCCTGGACCAGGACGCCTTGTGAAGATCAACCGTACTATAAAAAACAAGATTATTTAAAAATTTTGAATGATAACTTGAAAGAATCACAAGAGAACTGTCACTTGGTCGACGCTGGTGCTTTATACAAGCCAACGACTCGGAGGATGCAGCTAATTTGACTAGGGAGTGGCTGGAGAACAATGCTATTAATGATTTGAGTGGCCTTCCCAGAACCCAGACCCAAATCCAACAGAGAATCTGTAGATAATATTGAAGTTGTGAATAATGGATGAAAACAAAAGAACCTCACTGTAGGAGAGGAAATGTACATGGAAGAGTGGGGTAACATTTTTTCTGCTGGAGAGTTCCTTAAATTGGAGGAAAATTATAAAAAAGACTGCAGCCAGAACTTAAGGCTCAAGGTCATACAATCGATCATTATCTAATTTATTTATTAATTAATTATATTAATTAATTAATTAATTAATTTATAACTTCTTTATTAATTATAGTTTTGGTAATCCTATTGATGCATCAGCAAGAACAGGTCCAAATACATATGATTGTATGTACAACAAAAACACCTAATAGACCTACATACCTCTTATTAGACAAAGTTCCTAGTAGACAAATAAATTTTTGAGACTGTAGACCGAAAAAAAAATCTTGAAAGACAAAGTTTAATATTGGTGTCTGGTGAAATTTATAATGAAAGTATACAGCGGGTATCATTAACAATGTTTCTCTTGCTATAAACAAACTTATTTAGCTTATACAGTATGATATTTCTTCAAGTCTTGGTGGCAAAAATCATAATACAGTATTGGGAAACAGTACCATATCGAAGTCTGAACCTACCGTATTCTATCCGATGAATGAAAGAAAACTTTTACATAGACTAAATTAAAATACTCTTTTTTTTATTATAAGTTGGATATGGAACGTCAGTTCCGATTGTTGTTTTTATGTTAGGTCTTGCAACATTCCTCAGATTATTACATTATATTGATTCCGCCGGTTATTCATATGAATCCACTCTAGGGGACAGTGAGGCTCGCTATTAAATTTGAGCTCTCTTACTTTTTTTCCTCGCCGGCACTTGACGATGCCATTGAAGAAAAGATAATGCAACTACAAACTCTACAAGTAACTCTGAAAAACAACATTGGTATTGACAGAAAAGTATCCATTTAGGATATATACAGTGAGGGTATGACGGATTGTGATTAAAGTATGATTGTGCAAAGTATTCTATCTTGTCTATACATGCAGTTTATTGCGACTAGAAAACAGCAAGACAAAATGAAAAATTTTTGTATAAAAAATATGAGCAAAAAGTGTAAAAGATTTTGATTATAACCATTATATGTCTAATATTACACACATTGAACACTCGGTGGCCAATGTTTCATAATTATGGGTGCGCTCTTTGTAATAGAAACATGAAATTCTTGCAGTATCCCCTTCATTATTGCAAAAAACTGCTGTTCTCGTAAGAGATAAAACCTCTTAGTAGACAAGCCATGTCTGGAACGCTACCCTTGTCTATTAGGAGTATTTGCTGTAACTTACTTTTAATCCAACTTCCTGCACATGATTTTAAGAACAATATGTGTGTTTTATTGCACCGTGCACCGGAATATTTTATTTGCATCAAAGGTTAAACTTGTGTGCAGAAAGTTTAGAAACCACTTCTTTGACCCGTTCTTCATAAAATCTCTGCAGTTCTTGCGAGAGTTCACTTTCATGTGTTTTGGGGATTTTTTTTATAATAACTCTGCTACATATGACCCGTGGAGGCGTATGCAGAACTCCAAACCAGTATTTACAGTACGCTCCATACTATCAATAAAGGTTAATGGATTTCGTTACTATATAAGCCTCAAGCGCGTAGCCATCTCCCACTCCCTAAAAAGTGAAAAATTCTTATAAGGTAGGGCACGGCACCTGCATTAATTGTAGCCTCGAGCCGCCACAGCTGTGGATCAAACGAAAATTTTATACAAAAACTGCCAAAAATTTTGGTCTGGCAATGGAAAAAACGAGGTAGCTGCAAGAATAAAACACACTTCATATTGGCATCTGCGGATACCGTCAGTAAAGCATAACTAAACATTCCCAATGAGAAATTGCCAGCAATTATGGGACAGGGTCCGATACCGCCAATATCGTCATCGGATAAAGCCTATAACCTCCCCAAACGTATATGGGCTGCTGATCTGATTGTGCAGACTGAATGGAAACACACATAGTTTCTTTCTTTCTTGAGCTTTTAAGCTGTAGAATATTTAGAGACTCTTACAATACAATAGGTGTGTGGGATAAATACTTCCATGCACTTGCGCAATAACTAAGGGTGAATAAGACATACATATATTCTAGTAATGATTTTATAAAGTCAGGATTAAAAAAACAGTCAGGATTCTCATGAGCTCCTTTTTTCTTACTTTAATCCATTTGTAATAAGTTACGTTACCTAATTGCCATGAACCCATATTAGATACATATACAGTCATATACTTATTTATTGGTTTTCAAAGAGGTCAACAAAACATGAATGGTGTGCATAATGCGAAAAGGAAAAACTAAAACTTTACAGGCTATAGTCTGTGGGTACAATTGAATGCGTGTTAATTCACAATAGTGTATCTGTGCCATAAAAAAAATACGACTTTTTGCAAAACCGAACTTTTGTGACTGTTTGTGGTGCTGTTTTTTTTTTTTTTTTTTTTTTGATAAGCAGATTTTGTAATGAATGCCAAATATAACTCCACTCAGTAAAATTTACGCCATATGAGTAAACCAGCGAATTTAAAATCTGCTTCACACTTGAGCATCAGTAGGACAGTAGAGATCAACCTATTCAGTTTCTTGAAGCGTGTAGCTGCATATCTTCGATACAGGCAGTGGCCAGACTGGCCATATCAAGATCAAAATTTGGCTTTAACGGTGTTATCAAAATACAGTACCTCTAGCTTCATTGCCGACAAAAGTTCTCCTAGAAAACTTTTGAACTTTTAATTTTTCTCAATGTGACGGACTAAAATTTTCCCGAACGTTGCAAAGTGTTCTCCACTCGGTAGATAGCTACTTTGCATGGTCTGGATCATGGTTGCTACTCGGTGCTCATTTTGTCATCAACGACATTTGTTCATTTTAGGGTTGAATTTCAACTATCTTATCCATATACATTAAGTGGAAATGTAATATTTATATATGCAAATAAAATCAATGCTCATTAGATTTTGTTATAGTGTGGTAACTATATATTTTAAATTATATGCATAGTTACCTTGATATTTCCAACTTTCATTTCACGCTATTGTGAAAATAAGACGGCAAAAATTAGGCCAAGCTGGAGATTCTGGTCATCTTGCTGCGCTCTGTATGCTGAAAACAGATAGGCGAAAATTAGACCAAGTTGTAGACGATGGCCAAAACTAAGGAAGCCGCATCAACATGGAATGCTCTTCTTGCGTTGCCAATATTGAAATCCAAACCATGAAAATATCTGAAATATCTCTTATCCCTGTGATGGATCCTGATTTTGAATTTCTTCCCATGTCAAAACTATATATAGGTAAAAAATTACAGGCTCTCAATGTTCTTCTCTAAAATTTACCCGGTGCAAAGTCAAAGTGTAAAAAGAAGTGTTAAATTAATCTCGAAGTTCCTCGTGTATATTATGTATCCTAAAATCTCTTGATAAGTTAATTAAAAAATACCCATTACAGTTTTATACCTTGTGGCTCTTACGGGGAGTAACTCTAGGAGCAAACTAACTATAATGCGAGTGCTGCCTAACATATGCCTACTGTATATTTATACACATTCTTCTTCAGATTTCCTGATGCGAAATAGAATACATGATCATCTAAACTGTGACTAAGATTCTTTAGCCACGAAAATGAGTGTAGATAACGGCTTCTTCGCTGCAGCAATTATTTTTCTCCAGCAATAATTTTCTTCGATAAGACGCCTTATTACTGTGGCAAAACTTTTTAATTTTGGCGATATCATTGCGTAGTAATGATACGCAAACGGAGTTATGTTTGCAGCGATGCTGGACAGTCTTCTAATTGCATTTTGTTGCAAGTCACAGAAAGGCAAAATTGTGCTGCTCAGCAGAAGTGCATCCGAGCCTGCTCACCTGTTTCCATCATGTTAAAGTTTTTAGTTAGAGTAAAGTCTTGCTAACGAAAGTAAAAGGTAAAGTCAACTTGACCGTACCCCCAACTGGGAACCCCGCATGCACTTGTTTGTGCAGCAGATACAGACCAACAGGCCCCAGAGGAGTATACGGCTACAGTCAACCAAAGATTGTCTAGAGCTATGGGGCCAGTGGCGGAAGACTCCATGCGACAATATCCGCGACCCCCAACCCTCCCCATTGCTGGGGAAGGTCAGTAAACGCACAGCAGTATGCAGACCGGATGCTGACCGATCACATCAAGCGCCGCAAAGAAGATAACCAGCTGGGAACGAGGCACGAACCAGCGGCCTTGAGAGTCAAAATCAGACGCTTTAGTCTGCTGCTACTGCGGAAAGTATGATCAAAGAAAAAGCGTTATCGCAAATTTGATGCAGTCATTATTATTATTATCATCATTAATGATAGCCGAGTACGCTTGTGAAGGAGCATGCTTAGGATGAAGCAACTAATTTTGTGAGGTGGATGGGCTTGGAAAAGTTAATACTATCTACATTTTATTACTTATTATTACTCACTATTAGAGATAGTTATTGTAGTGAAATGAACTTGACTGTGCGTTCGTTTACCGCTAGTTGTATACGTTATTTGAATGTATCTAAAAAAATTATAGAGCCACGCTTTGACCACTATTCTATTAAGTAGATTTTTTGCCGTTTGTCTGTCTTTAGGAAAACGTGAAATTTGTTAGTGCTCGGTGGTCGATAGATGGACGGCATGAAATTAAAATTAAGCAATATTTTCTCACGGTCTTGACGACTAATGCGTACTGCCTGCAATCCTAATCGCTGAATATGCCAATGTAGGTGCAGTTCTGGGGCCCAGTGAACGATCCGTTGAGAAACATAAAATTTGTTATGTGACCATCATAAAATATTGGAAAACTGCACATTAACATTGCATGTGATAACTGATAATTTGGCCTTCATATCAACAGTTCTAGTTGAGTCAAAACGGATAATGTTAGTCCTGCGCAATTACACTTTGTTTCCTTCATGTAATCTCCAGAAAACTTGCATTGTGTCTTTTATCGTGAAAACGAACTTATGCCGTAACAACTTGACAGTCTGAAATTTACTTCTCAAAATATTAAAAACTCATAATTTGCCCTGCACACTAATGCTTTTTTCTCTTCACGATATCTCCGAAAGACTTCTATAATTTCACCTCTTCAGAAAATCACACCACTCGTAAGTTTGTGTTAGACATCAGTGGTCGCCAAATTTCCAAGAGTCGCCAAGTAAAGACTTGCTTAACAATTCTTTCTCGGGACAATCTCTTTAGTATCTGGCAAG
>LQNS02276481.1:15238282-15250488 GCA_001587735.2 Parhyale hawaiensis | reverse complement strand
TTTGAAAATTATAAAAGTAGTAAATGAGTGGTAAGTTACCTCCTTTGCCGGCAGCGACGCCTATCTCGTAAATTTGCTAATTAAACAGGGGATGAGCAGACAGGTCGACCTCATGCATATGCTGGAGGGCAAAGGTTTAATTGAAGCTTATTTTCATATAGCTCGGTTCAGGGTGAGACCCTGCGAAAGTGGTCCTGTGAATGATGCGTTAATTGAACAATGCCTCTATCTCATCAATCTGCAACTAGTGAGTACGTTAAACGCGTTTTCAATTTTGAAAATGATAAGCATAAATTTGAACATGAACTTTCCGTATAATTTCGCATGGCTCTCAGTTGTAGTCTCGAGTGTATGATGATTGCGAGTGGAAAGCACAAAACATTGAAAGTGTCAAGCATTTGTTTTAATTATGCAGGGAAGACTAAAACATCCCGTGAACTATGCGTTTTTCACAGTACTTAAAAGTAATTGTGGACAAAACTGAATAATATTCTTGAACAACCCAGTGCAATACAAGCGATGGCTGTCTGACGATCACCATAAATAAATATATACGCTTTATTAGGCACACACAGGGAGACTAAATAGTTGTACGAGGTACAGTGCAAATTAGGAAACAAACAGTCGTAAGCGGAAACGCTCACACGCATATGACTTATTTTAGATAAAAACAAAGCCCAATCTTGCAACCGCATTGAATGAGTGCCTTCATCATAACATAGGAAAATGAAAAATTGACATTACCTGAGTACGAAAACCCCACATTTGTTTTTTTGTGAAGCAACTGCAGTTTTGTGCAATGGAGAACTGATAGGAAGGAGCTTCTATTTCGACTTACTAGCTCCGTGGCAATTTGAAGCAAATAGCTAATATACGCCGATGCTGTCTCTCTAATAGAGATCGACAGCTTGTTTTAAAAATTCTGACTGAGTACTCTTCGTTGTACTATGATTAGCACGAGTAGACTCATGTTAAGATAAGGGCCAGCTAAGCTCCAGATTTACAGGTTTAACCTGAACTCAACGAGCACTACATTAAGACTGCGCTGCGATGGGCTTCAAGAGCGCGCATGAACGTTTTCAAGATAAGATTCACTGCAGCGAAAATACCTACACTCAAAGTCGGTATCATCAATGGTTAGAGGGACAGTTTCCTTGGACTTCTATTTATTCGAAGCTGTGGCCTATCGGTGCAGTACGTCCAGCTAAGTAGAGCCTCTACGGTACCATCCCTGTTTCTCCTTGCTCATGCATTCTAGCTCATCGAAACCCTATAGAAACTATTCCAGTTTCTGAACGCTAGGTAAATTCGCAAATTCAATTCCCAATTTATAAGTACTAAATTAGTTTCTCCATGCTGGTCATAGTAACCAATGTAAACCCTTATTTATAGGTAGAGTACAGCTCCTCAAATGGGGACTCTCTGAAAAGGAAAATGGTCCTGAAACTAAGAACATCAAGAAAAGTACCTATAAAGTATACAGCGCCATCTGTAGGGAATTGTGGCAACAACCGATGCTCTATTGTTGTGTGACTAGCAGAATGATAGGGTGTACAGTAGTGCATAACAGAAGTATATAGGAGTGTATTGGTAGCATGTGCTACGATAAACCGAAATGCTACGGTGTTTTTGAAAAAAAAACGCTTTATGAATGTGGGGTAAACAGATATACTGTAGAATTTAGAATCTCGAAAGGGATGATTCTTTCAAAATGGAAATAATAATTCTGTCTACGATACAGGAGAGCCGTTAAATACATAAGAACAGGTTCGCGTTGTTGAAGATAACAGTCTTAATCTTTGGCGATATCATATCGGTACATATCATATACTTTTATCGGTTTAAATAATCAGCATCAGCGTGTTGTTTTTCCCTAAGAAATCTAATGACATTTCCAAACACTTTTCATTCCGAGCAGCTTTTTTAACCTTTCGGATATTGGTGCCTAGATAAGCTGTTAGCACAAGTCATATGCATTAGGAAACATAAAACCCTTTCAAACGCTCAGTTTGAGAAGGGAGAGAGGTATGCCAAAGCAGCTCTATTGGTTCACAAAAAGTGGTAACACATTTACATCACGACTAATTGTCAATCTCATCAGGGAGTCACGGGTGGGCAGCAGACATGTCAAGGGTATTATCAGAAAGCATTAATCTTCATTGTATAACCGGTAGAGTACGCTTTCATCTACTGCCATCCTGAAGTAATTTATCTTCATCGAAAAGTGTACACTTTCCATGTAGCGGCATCGTATACTGAAATACAAATATGAAGCGATGAACAAAGCAACGAACTTTAACTATTCTGCGCACTATGGCAGAATAGGTATATTATATCATATTATATCAAGAGGTTAAACCGTGGGTCATGATGCAGTCTAGAGTTAAAGTTTTCGCCACATTTTCTAGTACCTAATATGAAATGTAGTGATAAGATACGCTTCAAAATGTTTCATAGGTGATGTCCACAAGATACAGTACTCTCAAAGGTAGATGTTGTAGTTGAGCACCGAATTCACAAAATATCTCTCATATGTACCTACTTGTTGAAGAACACCCAATTCACAAAAAAAATACCTCTCAGTATAGAGTATACTTGTGGTTGTATAGAACTGTCAAGGAAACTTCAGCGTTCTGCATTTTTGACGTCCAACCCATATCTGACAAAATATTTCTTTTTGCTACTGATACTAGATAATGAGTTGTAGCACACTTCCTAGAAGTTTTACAGAGTCCAATATAGAAGTACAATTTTTCTACGTCGAACTGTGGCTGACAGAGGATTGGCGCGTCATACTATAAGTCCGACGTAGAGCTATTTCAAACTTTCTGTACGTCAGACATTCATGTGGCGCAAACTTTCTACATTAGACTTTATCCGACAGACTAATGCAAAGCTTCTGTGCATCGGACTAAGTCCAACATAAGAGTTGTGCAAGCTTTTATATCAGACTGGGTCCATCGTCAGAGTAATAGGTAACTACAAATAAAAGACAAGGTCAACTGTAGGGAAGAGGGGTAAAGGTAAATGCTCAAGCTTCACCAATTCTGCGCAGTTGCAGGCAGAATTTTATTGTATTGCATCTCATTACAATACTTTGCTTGGCCAACAAAGTGAAAACATTTCTGTGAAAGCAGACATCTCGTCCCGAGCCTTGTATGCAAAACTGCACAGTTGGGGCTCGAGCGCGGAGCGCAGTCAGAGGCGGCACCGTTCTCACTGGACATATGCAACTATAGGTGAGGGTAACGAGGACAGTGCTGCAAACATTTTTATCGACTTATTTTCCAAGTATTCATATGTTATTTTTGATTGTATATATTTTTTTATGAACAAGAAATCCTAGTCATTTACTCCTTTGAAGAGAAATTGTAAGAATTTGAAACAATTTCAACAAGAACGGTAAGATAAGAGAAATAAAAATAATGAAAATGATGATAATAACGTTGATAACAATGGCAACAAAGAAAACAAGTAATATCTTGAGGTTAATGTCATATATGGCATAATATAGGAATGATAGTACTATCCCATTCCTATTTTTGATGATAATAAATATTATTATAGTCATCATATTTTTATTGTTAAATGAATGATTAGACGTTAAAATAATAATGATACATGACAATGAATGTAGCGGAAAAAATAATAACGAACATCATTTTTAGAGAATGGAGTACATTCATCGTTCTGCCAGCAACGTACCAGATGCTGACCCTCAGTTTTAATATGTCGAACGCAACATTTTTTACGAAACGTCGCACAGCGTACAAAATCTGATTTTGCTTCAAAGATATATTCCTGCCGGACATCAGATGTTCTTCGCTTTCCTTTTTATGAAATGTCGTCTTATTCTGTATTTATATTTACATTCAAAGTCTATCTCTCAATAAACTGCATTTGTATTTGAATGGTTCTCAACTTTTAGAGCTATTCGAAAAGAGGGTTAAGAGGAAAACTGTCAATATCAGTGGCTACGCACTTTACTCAAACTCAACCTTTCAAACTTTGAATTTAATAACCGATATCGGGAAAATTTTTATGCATTCAGGTAGTTTGAAGCCTTCTAAAACATTTTTTTTCAATGACGTTTCCGTCGCAAATGTTTAGTTTTCGAGATATTTATCTTTAAAGTTCCCATTGCTTTCCTATGGAAAAAAATAACCGACGACTCCACAGGAACGTAAACTACCCTAAATTATCCTAACCTAACTTTACCTAACCTAACCTTAGCTTACCTAACCTTACCTAAGCTTACATAACCCAACCTTACCTAACCTAATCTTACCTAACCTATCGATACAAGGAATTTATGAGTACATGTATAATTTAAATTTACGATATGTTAGCAATAGCGCTAAGCCCACATCCACATGTCACTCTCTGTAGCTTTAAATTCTTCGTATTATGCTAGAAAAAAATACATATTAAAAAATAAATTTGAAATAAAAGATTATTAACATCACTAGAATATATATTGACTTTTTATTCTCCACATTTCTGAATTTCTCACATTACAGAATGGAGATAAAAATGGTGTGAATTATAAGTAAAATGTATATTATACACCACAGCTAGAAACAGCGGTCGTTCTGAATACCACGGAGTGAAAACAGTTTCCCAGGCACTACATTAAACTTAAGAAAAGTATCCTGTCGGACAATGCTGTAGAACTCATTTACGCTGATGCTTCTCGTATATTGGTCATTAAACCACTATTGATTTTCATGCTGACCTTATGTAAAAAGAGAAGCAGAAGCTCCATGCAGCTGGCAACATGCTAAGAAGGACGTTTGGTCATTGTTTTGCAAGGATCAAATTTCAGCTATTACGGAGTTACTGAGACTACCTTTTCTGTTGCTCGCTTTAGTCTAACTTCATACAGTAGTCCATTCAACGACAACATGCGTCTACAGGTAACCTTTAATAACATGCTGACTGCTTTAGCCAAAATCAGAAACACTTTAAGAAATTGATCTGTTATGACCCTGACTACGAACTATCTAACATGTACCGATGATAGCAGCGTGTATTGTGGGCAGGCAGAGGCCAAATAGTAAATCGTCATGCAGTCTAGTATGTAAGAGTATTATGATGTCATTCTGCTTGTAATGAATATAGCTTTGGTAACAAACAATATCTTCTTTTGTACCAGTCATCGTCCTTCATTCATGAACACAAATTAAAGCATTGTTATGATTAGTATCTAACATTATTATTAATCGACCATCTTTCACCCTCCACGGTGCTGAATTTCTCGTATTCTACAACAAAAAAAAAAAACATCGTTTAAAATATGTAAGGTTTACGACGCATTATAGCAACACCCGGACGACATCCACCTTGCCCTCTCTTGCCTCTAGCTACATACCTACATATTCAGATAACCTGATTCAAAGATCAAGTTTACAGGACCGGTTGGAAACGAGCTGAAGCTGCGCCACTTAATGAGAGCTGGACTGAAGGTATTCTGGCGGCGCAACAGATATGATCATTACCCATTAATGGTATCTGTTAAGCCATCACTCATATATAGAAAACTTTGCTTGCATCGTAGGGTTCTATAGCATAGGTCAAGCATGTGCAGGGAGGTCACATTGTTTGGAGATCAAAGCTGGAAAACTTTTTTCTTATTATTTTTAGATTTGAATAACTGCTCTTGGTACGCCTGCAGCGTATAATGTCCTATATAGGATAATATGTGCTATGAGGTCACATGCAATGTTTATGGCTGTAGAGTTTTAGATATGAAAAGCTGCTCTTGTTACACGAGTACATGAAATTTCTGTGAGTTAAGCGTATGGAGACAGGTCACAAAAGTGAGAAAAGGCTAAATTGGTAGACTTTTATTTTAGATTTGAACAACTGGCTTTGTTCACTTGTACCGTGAGGTGCTTTTAGTTATAAGTAAATTAGTAGGGAAGTCACAATATTTGTGATAGGCAAATAGTCTTTTAGATTTGAGCAACTTTTGTACATACACTTGCTCCGTAAGGTTCTATCTTACATATGGCAAAACTTTTTTCTATCTTTCCAAACCCTGTAGGCAATTTTTGAAGACTTCACGGCAAATAGTCCCAACCCACACGTTACCGCTAGAGGTACTGTTGCCCTTTTGTTAATTATAATAATTGCCAAATTCGGTTTTTAGGCTGGCCGCAGTGTGGAAAATTCCCCTTACTGTTTCTTAGTAATTTTATGCCTCATTAGCGAAATGGGGAGCAAATCAGGACCAAAATTTTGGACCTGAAGAGGGCTGAACATTGGAAATATGTCCGTAAGGCTTCCAGAATAGGGCTAGAGGGAGGAGAAAGCCAGATATATGAAAGATATATGAAACTAATATAATAGGGCCTCGTCCCAGCTGCTTGTACTGCTGTTAGTACACACGGGTAACATCGCTTGCCTTGCTACAAGAAATCATAATATAGTAAGCTATTAACACTCATAAATTGCGAGCTAAGTGCAACCACCTTTAGCGATAACACAAAACCTAAATGGCATTGATTGGTTGCTATGGGAATCCACGAAAGGAAAAGACGGATTGCGCGACGATAATAAGGTATGGATATCATGGCTTACATTGCAATAGGATATCGTGGATAATATTAATTGCACTGCTTTAGAAATCCACAGAAAACATTGACTGCACTGCTGAAGGAATCCTCGGGTAACGCTGCTATATGACTCCACAACTACAGGACTCCAGAGATAACAAGCAGAGAGAGGTCACTACGCTTGCAGCCTGAAACAGGTTTAAGCATCTTTTAGATTTGGACAGCCTCACTCTACAGTTGCTCGCACGGTAAGATCCAAAATTTATTGGAGAAAGAAGAGGTCACCGAGCCAGTGGCTCTGCATTGAAAACAGTTAAGCAGCTGTATTAAATATGCTAATTTTCCTTGTGATACGTGCGCCATGTAAGGGTCGAAATTGGCAACGGATGAGAGTCGATGAGTTAAAACCATGGCCTCTGCTCTCCTACATCATCTGCTACTTTTATTTACTTTTTTTCTGTAGTATGTAATAACTGAAAAGTGATAGAAATTATTGTGCAATCCCAGTTTTCTTCACTACGCTTGTTTTGTAGACATACTGAAAATTGACGAGATTAAAGATATCCCATAATCTGCTACACAAGATTATATGAGGGCCCTAGAACAATAGGGGCGTAGGCGACACTTTTTAAAATATACAAGAGAGCCACTTGAAGACTATGCATTGGTGTGGAAAAACTAGCAATGCAAAGAGCCCGCAGGGCGTATCTCCTCACCAACTTGGTGGTGGTTGTGGCCTTCTTGCGCTAGCATTGCAGCAATTAAGTGCAATAACGCTTTTATTTCCCGGTATGTAATTGGTCAGAAAGAGGGAAGGAGAAACGCCTTTCTTGCTCGTAAATAAGACGCGTCTGAGCCCTGCAGCGTAATAAGGTTCAAAATAATCGACTTAACATACGATGCTCGACCATTTTTTCTCAGGTCTCAATCTGTTCTATCCGATGGTGCAAAAAACTATACTTCTGAAAAACTTGTCGCTTACACCCTATTGTTCTAGGGCACTCATAAATACTACATGGTCCCAATTTGCTCGCCGTATGTGTTTTGTAAGCATATAAAATAACGACAACGAGATTAAAGAGATCCAAAAATGTGTTACAGAAGATTATGAAGTAGTACACGGTTCCAATTTTCCAGCTACGCAGAAATACAGCCTAGTTTTCTACTTTGCGTCATCCTATTTCACTCGCTTCCTACTGTAAGCATAAATTTTGGCTGGCAGCATCTTATTTTACGCTTGAGTATCTTTTATTTTAGGTACAACGTTTCTAAGTTTCTTTACAAAAATATTGTTGCACTGACACGTGTAGAGAAGAGCAGTAAACATCTAAAGCGTTACTGAATTTCTCGATTAGTCTACATACGTATGGCTGTCGTCTATATGTAGTGCTCTTTTTGCACCCAATGATCTCTGTTTTATTAGAATTGTGTTAAAGTGGCATCTACGAAGAGAGTGATAATAAGCAGTTCATCAAATGAAATGGAAAGGAAAGTACGTGGTTCAAGAAAAAAAAAGGTAGTGTTGAAAAAAACTGAAAGTAGAGGAGCAATATTAGTATTGTTGAAGCGTGGACATACCTAGAGTAACGACAAATGTGAAGCCACAGCTGAGACATGAAGAAAAATGATGATACAATTCGAAATTGTGCTAGACTGCTTCAACGGAAGGTGCAAAGGATATTGTTAGACGATAGAATTCACTAATTCACAAAATGGGAAACATGGCTACAGATATCTGTTATAACAGCAAAAAACACGCTGGGCATTTTTCTAGAACTGCCTGCTATGTATCGCAGTTTCATGCTTTGCTCTATTCTCGTTGAACACATCTTGTAAAAAAAAGCAGGAGGCTCGCCATATTATATATTATCGATCGAATAATTTAATAAAATTTGAGCTCTATAAAGAAAACGAAACATTGCTTGCTTAGCATATATTTATTCCGGACAAAAATAAATTTGGTTTCTCAAAAAGATGGAATGGATTTAGCTAAAAAACTGATGTGTAACTGGAAATGATTGCTGTCACGGATCTTTACTAATCATATTATTCACTGCAGGTCGTTAGGGCAGACTTGAGACAGAATTGTACTATGTTATTTATTGGAAATTCTATCATTTTTGGAGGCAGTTCGATTGACGAAAAGTTCAAAGTTCGTGCGAAGCGCATGGAGAAACTGTGTTAAGGCCGAATGCATACAATATAGTATTCCATGATTCTGAGTGCAAAACGAAAAAATAAGTAAATAGAATAAATAAATAAAAATACCCCAGCGTCAAGCTCGCTGCCATATTTTAATGCGCAGGTACCGTACAGGTGAACTGGAGAGTTATTTGGAGTTGAAATCCTTTAGGATAAAATTATTGATAAGTTGCACATTTTGAAACACCCAGAAAGTAATCATTATTATTACGTTCATATAATGCACTATTATACGTACGCTGTGGACTGGTGGCTTTCGTTCGTTCTGATTTCGAGACAAATTGATACTACTTTTGATGCAATTTTGACACTCACAAGCAGATAAGGAAATGCGAACAGGGAAAACAGGAAATGAACTTTCGTTGGTTTGCTGGACGTCGAAGACCAAAAGTGGCTGAGTTTCATCGCTTCGAATTCTCTGTCCAAACAACTTCTCTCCAGACTCTAGTACCGCATTTTTCGCAGAATTCTGACTCCTGGTAATATTTACTCTTGAGCAACTTAGCCTTATAGGCCCACTTACAGGGCGGATCAATTGTTGTGCGAGAGACACAGTTAGTTAGATGGTTATAAACTTTGTTTACCTCCGTAGCCGCAACTCAGGCGTTCCAACAGAGATGAGTGTGTAGTATTTAAATACCACATAATTTGTCGCGTGGCCTAACTGCGCTACTACGTTCAGGAAAAAAAGGCGCAAAGCATATAGTAGAAGACACTTGAGTGGTCGGCCTTTTTCACGGCCTTCCACACGAGAGAGATGAAAGAAGTCCCGCAGACTATGTACGCCATCTCGATCGACAGCCCACCTCGCGGAACAGAAAAGGAAATGGAGAATCTACCAAACATTACAAAACTAACCTCGTCAGCAGGAACTGCCTCCAGATGCTACCTCCCCTGCGGAGAAGGCACTCGGGACCCTTGGGTGCGTGATGCCCAAACATACACACAGAGAACAGTTTGGTTATAGTCACCAAAATTTGGTTGATTTAACCAAGCTATTTGGTCAGCTATAAGCCAACCAAATTTTTGGTGAACATGACCAATTTTTTTGGTTAAAAAATTTAGTAGTATTTACGAATAATAAGTAAAAATTACGAAAAAGAGTTTCGTAATTTTAACCAAGTTCCTAAATTTGTTTGTATTTACCAAAATCTAGTTAAAGTTACCATTCTATTCATCACATGTACCAAGTTTTGTCATAATAACCATGAATACCAATGTATTATTAACCAAAAAAAGAAGTAACTACATCAAAGCATTTTTCCCCATATGTTGAGAATTACCAAAATATTTAGTGATTCCAAACAAAATGCCGTAACTAAAAAAATTAGTCAATACTACTACCCTGTTCTCTGTGTGTACTGTGGCAGGCAAAGGGCCCGCCACAATATGCCTCTGAGGGCTAAGACACAGTTTCCCCACGCCTCAGTCACAAGGCGGAAAGTTTGGCACACTGCATGCGAACTCGCGCATGTATGGTTTGGAATCCGCAAGTCCATCAATTCAAATAAGGGTTGAATTCTCACATGCTTAAAACAAAAATAGACATGGACTGGATACTGAGCAACACAGGGAAATTCGGTCATTTGTGCATTTTAAAATCTTTATCATTTCTTGTAACGTTTACAAAGATTTATTCATTACTATAGAAGTTAATTTAATGACTAACATGAAAAACATGGAGACAAAGAGAAAAACGGACTGACAGAGCACCACAGAAATTTGGTCTGTTTCTCTTCGTAATATTGTCAATAATTCCTGCAGATTTCACGAAGATCCGTTGAGAATTGCTTCAATTATGCTACCATGAAAAATGGCAAGCAAACATACACATGACCGAACATATCTTCACCAAATATTAATCATGTATTCCTCCTAATATACCTAAAAATCCCTGCAAATTTCACAAAGATCTGTCCCTATCTCCGACAACACCTGACCTCCTTCGTGGAGGTAATAAACGGCGCAAGAAAGGGAATCAAAATACAAGAGGATAGGTACAGTCTCATCTTTTATTTAGTTTATAACAAATGTTCGAAGTGATCCCCTTGATACCAAAGACAGCAGTTTCCTTGGTTTTTAAAGGGGGTTGCCTAGAGCCATAACGGGGCTGCCTATAGAAGGATAGATAACCGTTCATCATCGAATGATGGCACACGCGAGTCCGAGAACTTGCAGGAAGTAAAAAAGAGTACGAATTCAAAGGTTCATTGTTCTCGAGAACACGAAGCATTCATCCCGCCGATATCTCATGGAGGCATCGGAAAATGCCGAATGTCGATCGAGTATACCTATCAAAGTTGACTTAATCTTCATTAGTTTTTCAAAGACAAAGATGCCAAATGCCGAGCGGGTACCGCTATCAAAGACGATTCAATCTCTAATTGTTTTTCAAGAACATAAGTAAGTAGAAGAGAACATGGACAAATTATTTTGGCGTGTATTTCATTTCAAACTAAGGGCAGTGAGTCCTTTTAGATTCCAAGCCATCAAAAATGACTGAATTTGCAGTAGCATTTCGGTAACATAAATAAGAAATTTGAAGTCACACTAAACTATTTAACGTTCTATGGCTTTTACCTAAAAAAGTAGTCTGTTGTCTTGGAGGTGACTGAATTTCCATCAGCTTTTCGATGTGTTGTATAAAAAAGAATTCTAAAACGTTGATATCTAGCCCATTCTTTGTGTTTCTAAAGTCACTATACTTAATATCAACAGCCAAACCCTATTATGCATCAAAAAGTAATATAAAACTTTGCTAGATAGTCATTCACTCTTTATCACAACAATATTCTTGAACACCATGTTTCAAATTGAATCTAATTTTTAATTATTTAGTTAAAACTTTAATTGATTAAGACACAATAAAACGTAATGCATTTGACTAGCTAAAATGTTGCTGACTAAAATGTTAGAAAGCTGGCAGAAAACAGCAGGAGCTAATGCTCCGGTCCTCTATGAGCTCTTGTATTATGTCAAACTCATTAAGATGTTTGCAGAAGAAAAGAAGAAGAAGAAAATAAACTCAGCCAAGGGGTTAATCGCGCAAGCATGATTAATTGCTACAGATCCACGGAGCTCTGAGACGTTTCATTAGTTGAGGCATGAAAGATACTGGATTAAGGGGGGCTCTGAAGCTTGAGCCGTTAAGAGTTTGTGACTCCTGAAGGAGGAATTCATAGCTGTGGATGGTGTTGTCCCCAATGTTTGTCAAGACGATTTTTAAACGCATTGACAGTCTCTCCATCGACAACTTCTGAGGAAAGTTGATTCCAAATATTCACTATGAAGTTTGGGAAAAGCTGGAGGCTTTGAGTAGATTAGATTAGATTAGATAGGCGGCAGTAGACGAACCAATAGGCCCATTCCCAAAGAGACACCGCAACATACGCCCCGGCACTCTATGAGCTATTGCCATTATGTTAGTAGGATATAGAGGACAGGAGA
>LQNS02276481.1:15191852-15206182 GCA_001587735.2 Parhyale hawaiensis | reverse complement strand
AATGAGAAGTGAGCCCTCCATTTTAAGGTAATGAAGTTCCATTGAGAGATATAATTTTATCAATTATCAACTATCATTCGACCATGAACAAAGAGCAGATCTGTATAGTTTTAAATGGAGTTCTGTAGTTGAGCAATGAAGTTCTACGAAGAATACAGCTTTGTAATATGAAAATACAGTTTCACAGTTAATATATTGACTACTGCAATAAAAATTTTTGAAGTTACATTTAGATAAGCTGGGGCGATTATGTCCGAATTATCATCGTTCTTGTAAATTTCGTTTCTTCGGACTGCTGTAACGGAGCGGAAGCAAGGAGGTGTAGGCGACAGCGCTGTATATGTGACCACACCTCGGTGGCAATATCTGCCATATGGCCCTTAGTCCCTTTGAAAGTGTCGACGTATGTGTTTATGTATTGTTGCGGGCTGTTGATTCAG
Source organism: Parhyale hawaiensis (assembly GCA_001587735.2). Lineage (NCBI taxonomy): Eukaryota > Metazoa > Arthropoda > Malacostraca > Amphipoda > Hyalidae > Parhyale > Parhyale hawaiensis. The sequence goes on along the minus strand of LQNS02276481.1, from coordinate 15,205,742 downwards.
CGGAGGCCCAAGTCTTCCACAGAATTGTGTGGAGTGAGATAGTGTTGATTATGAATTTACATATCAGTTCATTAACCATGTTGATTTTATTAAATCGGAATATTTCCAAGTAATTGAACAATATATTGTTCGTTTTCTAACTAAGCTTCACTTTAAGCGTATATCACATTTATACAAATATATGTCATTAAATAAGCGTTTATAATTATGTATATAAAATGCACGTTTCAGGGACTTCGAATAATCTGCAAATATCGTTTACGTTTATTCTTGCAGTTTCCTCTCTATTAGGTGAACATGTCTAGTACCCGTCCACCATGCTAGTAGCCGTCCACCTGGCACTAAAAAACTTCCTGTGTGAAAACTAGCAGTGCTAGTAAGCCGTACATAGGCTTAAACTGTAGGCTAAGTCGTGCCGCACCATCCCTGAAAATGACGGGCAGGAAAAATAAAACAAAAAGAAAACCGCCCGCCATTTTCAGTGATGGTGCGGCACCACTTAGCGTACAGTTTAAGCCTATGTACGGCTTACTAGCACTGCTAGTTTTCACACAGGAAGTTTTTTAGTGCCAAGTGGGCGGCTACTAGCATGGTGGACGGGTACTAGACATGTTCACCTAATTCATTGCAACCGTTTCAACACCAACCACTTGTCGCTGTCAATATGAACAAATGCCTGAATTCTCCTCTTACTCATACAATATTTTTGTGCTGTGTGTGCACTTTTAATAAAGTATTTTCACTGCATCATTCACCCCTCCCTCCCACGCACACACGTAAGAAACATATTAACCTCATAGTTTTGTTTTCGATGTTAACAAACGTTTGATTTCTAAGCCAATTTTTTACTGCTCAACTTGAACTCTTATTATACTCTTTTTTTAAAGTTTCTGCTTTATCTCCTCGAAACTTTCTTTTCTGTTTTTGGTCGCTATAATCATGTAGTCTATCATTCATGTTATAAGCCATATTTTTTACCCCATTTGTATTTCTTATTGTTTTCAGGAAACACATTTTCTTTTTTTCCTTCACTTACCTACATGAAGCAATCTTGTTTTTAGTGTATTTTATCGATGCATGTCAGAACAAGCCTTTGCTTCTTTCTAAGTCCAATTTTTTTATCCCGCTGTTACTTATTTACAGGTTTCGCAAAAGATATTTTTTTTGTGTGTCTTCCTTCACAGCACTTGCTAAATCATTACAGCTTTCCGTAGAGTCAATGACTGTTGCCAGTGTGACGAACCACGTGCGTTCTAAGTCAATTTTCCTGCCCAGCTACAAAGTTGGCGCTTCACTAGCCACACCGAAGATCAATGGAGCTGTCAATTCGTGCGAGGTTCCGCAGAAACCATTACCATCTTAAGCTTTCGCGCTACAGGCACTGAGATCTTCCTGCCTCTCTCGCCGGACACCTCGATGACCATCAGAGCTGACCTCGTTGACATTGGGAGGCTTGTGGCGGAGAAACAGTATCTCCTTAACCTTCCTACATCCAAATTAAAAATCAAGTTTTGTAAGAATAGCACTATATGAAAAGTATCCGAATAGTCCTCTTGGGCATGAAAGAGTTGGCGGGCTAGCCCAAATTAATGTCTCTTTGTTCATTTAAAACCCAAACATTCTGATGACAGACCGATAAAATGGAAGGAATCCAACGCAGAGTAACAAAATTGATACCCCAGCTGTGAAACATGCCATACAAGTGTCGCCTACAAGAAGTCGGACTCATCTCTTTCGAGCAAAGACAAGACCCCTCGGGGGCAATTCATAGAAGCATTAAAGTATTTGAATTGTTTCAACGATGTGCCTACAACAAGGATTTTTGACAGAGACGTTGATGGTCGCCTCGGAAAGAACGGTCAAAAACTCAAGCATAGAGATCGAAGAACGACTCTAAGCAAGCAGCTTTTCCCATACTTCATAGTGAATATTTGAAATAGACTTCTCTCACAAGTTGTCGATGGAGAGACTGTCAATGCGTTTAAAAATCGTCTTGACAAGCATTGGGACAACACCCTCCACAGCTATGAATTCCTCTTAACGGCTCAAGCTTCTGAGCCCACCTTAGTCCAGTATCTTTCATGCCTCAACTAATGAAACGTCTCAGAGCTCCGTGGATCTGCAGCAATTGATCATGCTTGCGCGATTATCTCCTTGGCTGAGTTTATTTTCTTCTTCCTCTTTTCTTCTGCAGACATCTTAATGGGTTTGACATAATGCAAGAGCTCATTGAGGACCGGAGCATTAGCTCCTGCTGTTTTCTGCCAACTTTCTAACATTTTAGTTAGCAGCATTTTAGCTAGTCAAATGCACTACGTTGTATAGTGTCTTAATTAAAATTTTAAGTAAATAATTAAAAATTAGATTCAATTTGAAACACGGCATTCAAGAATTTTATTGTGATAAAGAGTGAATAACTATCTAGCAAAGTTAGTTTAGGGGTTTGGATAGGGTTTGGCTGTTGATATTAAGTTTAGCAATTTTGGAAACACTAAGAATGGGCTAAATATCAATGTTTCAGAATTCTTTTTTATACAACACATCGAAAAGCTAATTGGAATTCAGTCACCTCCATAGAACGTTAAATAAATTAGTGTGACTTCAAATTTCTTATTTATGTTACCGAAATGCTACTACAAATTCAGTCATTTTTGATGGCTTGGAATCTAAAAGGACTCACTGCCCTTAGTTTGAAATTAAATACACGCCAAGACAATTTGCCCTTGTTCTTTTCTACTTGCTTATGTTATTGAAAAACAATGAGAGATTGAATCGTCTTTGATAGCGGTACCCGGTCGGCATTTGGCATCTTTGTCTTTGAAAAACTAATGAAGATTAAGTCAACTTTGATAGCTAATACTCCATCGACATGCGGCATCTTCCGATACCTCCATGAGATATCGGCGGGATGAATGCTTCGTGTTCTCTAGAACAATGAACCTTTGAATCGTTGTCTATTTTTACTTCCTGCAAGTTCTCGGACTCGCGTGTGCCATCATTGGATGATGAACGGTTATCTATCCTTCTATAGGCAGCCCCGTTATGGCTCTAGGCAACCCCCTTTAAAAACCAAGGAAACTGCTGTCTTCGGTACCCAGGGGATCACTTCGAACATTTGTTATAAACTAAATAAAAGATGAGACTGTACCTATCCGCGCCTCTTGTATTTTGATTCCCTTTTTTGCGCCGTTTATTACCTCCACGAAGGAGGTCAGGCATTGTCGGAGTTTGCTTATTTTGTTAATTTGCTTCTTTCTATGCCACATGACAATTCAAAAAGTTAGGGACGGATCTTTGTGAAATTTACAGGGATTTTTAGGAGGAATAGATGATTAATATTTGGTGAAGATCCGTTCGGCCATAGGTATGTTTGCTTGCCTGTTTTTTTTTTCATGGTAGCCTAACTGAAAGAATTGTCAACGGATCTTCGTGAAATCTGCAAGAATTATTGACAATATTACGGAGAGAAACAGACCAAATTTTTGTGGTGCTTTGTCAGTCTGTTATTCTCTTTGTCTCTATGTTTTTTATGTTAGTCATTAAAATAACTTCTATAGTAATGAATAAATCTTCATAAACGTTACAGGAATTGATAGAGATGTTAAAAGGCACACAAATTTCCCTGTGTTGCTCAGCATCCAGTCCACGTCCATTTTTGTTTTGAGCATGTGAGAATTCAACCCTCATTTGAATTGATGGACTTGCGCATTCCAAACCATACACGCGCGAGTTCGCATGCAGTGTGCTAAAACTTTCCGGCTAGTGACTGAGGCGTGGGGAAATTGTGTCTCAGCCCTCAGGGGCATATTGTGGCGGGGCCCTTTCTCTGCCACAATATGTTTGGGCATCACGCACCCAAGGGTCCCGAGTGCCTTCTCCGCAGGGGTGGTAGCATCTGGAGGCAGTTCCTGCTGACGAGGTTAGTTTTGTTAAGTTAGGTAGGTTCTCCATTTCCTTTTCTGTTCCGCGAGGTGGGCTGTTGATCGAGATGGCGTACCTTGTCCGCGGGACTTCTCTCATCTCTCTCGTGTGGAAGGCCGTGAAAGAGGCCGACCACTCAACTGTCTTCTACTATATGCTTTGCGCCTTTTTTCCTGCCCGTAGTAGCGCGGGTAGGCCACGCGATAAATTATGTGGTATTTAAATACTACACACTCATCTCTGTTGGAACGCCTGAGTTGCGGCTACGGAGGTAACCAAAATTTATAACCATCTAACTAACTATGTCTCTCGCACAACAATTGTTCCGCCCTGTAAGTGGGCCTATAAGGCTAAGTTGCTCAAGAGAAAATATTACCAGGACTCAGAATTCTGCGAAAAATGCGGTTCTAGAGTCTGGAGAGACGTTGTCTGGACAGTAAATTCGAAGCGATGAAATTAAGCCACTTTTGGTCTTCGACGTCCAGCAAACCAACGAAAGTTCATTTCCTGTTTTCCCTGTTCGCATTTCTTTATCTGCTAGTGAGTGTCAAAATTGCATCAAAAGTATTATCACTTTGTCTCGAAATCAGAACGAACGAAAGCCACCAGTCCACAGCGTACGTATATAGTGCATTATATGAACGTAATAATAATGATTACTTACTGGCTGTTTCAAAATGTGCAACTTATCAATGATTTTACCCTAAAGGATTTCAACTCCAAATAACTCTCCAGTTCACCTGCACGGTACCTGCGCATTAAAATATGGCAGCGAGCTTGACGCTGGGGTATTTTTATTTATTTATTTTATTTGCTTATTTTTTCGTTTTGCACTCAGAATCATGGAATACTATATTGTATGCACTCGGCCTTTTCGCACGAACTTTGAACTTTTCGTCAATCGAACTGCCTCCAAATATGATAGAATTTCCAATAAATAACATCGTACAATTCTGTCTCAAGTCTACCCTAACGAGCTGCAGTGAATAATATGATTAGTAAAGATCCATGACAGCATTCATTTCCAGTTACACATCAGTTTTTTAGCTAAATCCGTTCCATCTTTTAGAGAAACCAAATTAATTTTTGTCCTGAATAAATATATGCTAAGCAAGTAATGTTTCGTTTTCTTTATGGAGCTCAAATTTTATTAAATTATTCGATCGATAATATATAATATGGGCGAGCCTCCTGCTTTTTTTTACAAGATGTGTTCAACGAGAATAGAGCAAAGCATGAAACTGCGATACATAGCAGGCAGTTCTAGAAAAATGCTCAGCGTGTTTTTTGCTGTTATAACAGATATCTGTAGCCATGTTTCCCATTTTGTGAATTAGTGAATTCTATCGTCTAACAATATTCTTTGCACCTTCCGTTGAAGCAGTCTAGCACAATTTCGAATTGTATCATCATTTTTCTTCATGTCTCAGCTGTGGCTTCACATTTGTCGTTACTCTAGCTATGTCCACGCTTCAACAATACTAATATTGCTCCTCTACTTTCAGTTTTTTGCAAACTACCTTTTTTTTCTTGATTCACTTTCCTTTCCATTTCATTTGATGAACTGCTTATCACTCTCTTCGTAGATGCCACTTTAAAACAATTCTAATAAAACAGAGGTCATTGGGTACAAAAAGAGCACTACATATTGAAAACAGCCATAAGCATGTAGACTAATACGAGAAATTTAATAACGCTTTAGATGTTTACTGCTCTTCACTACACGTGTCAGTACAACAATATTTTTGTAAAGAAACTTAGAAACGTTATGCCTAAAATAAAAGATACGCAAGCGTAAAAAAGATGCTGGCAGCCAAAATTTATGCTTACAGTAGGAAGCGAGTGAAATAGGATAACGCAAAGTAGAAAACTCGGCTGTATTTCTGCGTAGCTGGAAAATTGGAACGGTGCACTACTTCATAATCTTCTGTAACACATTTTTAGATCTCTTTAATCTCGTTGTCGTTATTTTATATGCTTACAAAACACATACGGCGAGCAAATTGGGACCATGTAGTATTTATGAGGGCCCTAGAACAGTAGGGTGTAAGCAACAAGTTTTTCAGAAGTATAGTTTTTTGCACCATCGGATAGAACAGATTGAGACCTGAGTAAAAATGGTCGAGCATCGTATGTAAAGTCGATTATTTTGAACCTTATTACGCTGCAGGGCTCAGACGCGTCTTATTTACGTGCAAGAAAGGCGTTTCTCCTTCCCTCTTTCTGACCAATTACATAGCCGGAAATATAAGCGTTATTGCACTTGCTGCAATGCTAGCGCAAGAAGGCCACAACCACCACCAAGTTGGTGAGGAGAATACGCCCTGCGGGGTCTTTGCATTGCCAGTTTTTTCACACCACTGCATAGTCTTCAAGAGGCTCTCTTGTATATTTTAAAAAGTGTCGCCTACGCCCCTATTGTTCTAGGGCCCTCTTGTAATCTTGTGCAGCAGATTATGGGATATCCTTAATCTCATCAATTTTCAGTATGTCTACAAAACAAGCATAGTGAAGAAAACTGGGATTGCACAATAATTTCTATCACTTTTCAGTTATTACATACTACAGAAAATAAGTAAATAAAAATAGCAGATGATGTAGGAGAGCAGAGGCCACGGTTTTACCTCATCGACTCTCATCCGTTGCCAATTTCGACCCCTACATGGCGCACGTATCACAAGGAAAATTAGCATATTTAATACAGCTGCGTAACTGTTTTCAATGCAGAGCCACTGGCTCGGTGACCTCTTCTTTCTCCAATAAATTTTGGATCTTACCGTGCAAGCAACTGTAGAGTGAGGCTGTCCAAATCTAAAAGATGCTTAAACCTGTTTCAGGCTGCAAACATAGTGACCTCTCTCTGCTTGTTATCTCTGGATTCCTGCAGTTGTGGAGTCATATAGCAGCGTTTCCCCAGGATTCCTACAACAGTGCAGTCCATCTTTTTTGTGGATTTCTAAAGCAGTGCAATTTTTAATATTATCCACGACATCCTATTGCAATGTAAGCCATGATATCCATACATTGTTATCGTAGCGCAATCTGTCTTTTAATTTCGTGGATTCCCATAGCAGCCAATCAATGCCATTTAGGTTCTGTGCTATCGCTAATGGTGGTTGCATTTAGCGCTCAATTTATGAGTGTTAATAGCTTACTATATTCTGATTTCTTGTAGCAAGGCAAGCGATGTTACCCGTGTATACTAACAGCAGTACAAGCAGCTAGGACGAGGCCCTATTATATTATTTTCATATATCTGGCTTTCTCCTCCCTCAAGCCCTTTTATGGAAGCCTTACGGACATATTTCCATCGTTCAGCCCTCTTCAGGTACAAAATTTTGGTCCTGATTTGCTCCCCATTTCGCTAAAGAGGCATAAAATTACTAAGAAACAGTGAGGAGAATTTTCCACACCGCGACCAGCCTAAAAACAGAATTTGGCAATTATTGTAAATAACAAAAGAGCAACAGTACCTCTAGCGGTAACGTGTGGGTTGGGACTATTTGCCGTGAAGTCTTCAAAAATTGCCTACAGGGTTCGGAGAGTTAGAAAAAAATTCTGCCATATAAGATAGAACCTTACGGAGCAAGTGTATGCACAAAAGTTGCTCAAATCTAAAAGATTATTTCCCTTTCACAAACATTGTGACTTCCCTACTAATTTACTGATAACTGAAAGTACCTCACGGCACAAGTAAACAAAGCCAGTTGTTCAAGTCTAAAATAAAAGTCTACCAATTTAGCCTTTTCTCACTTTTATGACCCGTCTGCATAAGCGTAACTCACAGAAATTTCATGTACTAGTGTAACAAGAGCAGCTTTTCATATCTAAAACTCTAGAGCTCCAAACATTGTGACCTCCTGCACATATTATCCTATATAGGACATTATACGGTGCAGGTGTACCAAGAGCAGTTATTCAAATCTAAAAATAATAATAAAAAAGTTTTTCAGCTTTGATCTCCAAACAATGTTACCTCCCTGCACATGCTTGACCTGTGCTATAGAACCCTACGATACAAGCAAAGTTTTCTATATCTGAGTGATGGCTTAACAGATACCATTAATGGGTAATGATCATATCTGTTGCGCCGCCAGAATGCCTTCAGTCCAGCTCTCATTAAGTGGCGCAGCTTCAGCTCGTTTCCAACCGGTCCTGCAAGCTTGATCTTTGAATCAGGTTATCTGAATATGTAGGTATGTAGCTAGAGGCAAGAGAGGGCAAGGTGGATGTCGTCCGGGTGTTGCTATAATGCGTCGTAGACCATACATATTTTAAACGATGTTTTTTTATTTTTGTTGTAGAATACGAGAAATTCAGCACCGTGGAGGGTGCAAGATGGTCGATTAATAATAATGTTAGATGCTAATCATAACAATGCTTTAATTTGTGTTCATGAAGGACGATGACTGGTACAAAAGAAGATATTGTTTGTTACTAAAGCTATATTCATTATAAGCAGAATGACATTATAATATTCTTACATACTAGACTGCATGACGATTTGCTATTTGGCCTCTGCCTGCCCACAATATACACGGGGCTATCATCGGTATATGTTAGATAGTTCGTAGTTAGGGTCATAACGGATCAATTTTAATGATTATCAAGTTCTTAAAGTGTTTCTGATTTTGGCTAAGGCAGTCAGCATGTTATTAAAGGTTACCTGTAGACGCATGTTGTCGTTGAATGGACTACTGTATGAAGTTAGACTAAAGCGAGCAACAGAAAAAGTAGTCTCAGTAACTCCGTATAGCTGAAATTTGATCCTTGCAAAACAATGACCAAACGTCCTGCTTAGCATGTTGCCAGCTGCATGGAGCTTCTGCTTCTCTTTTTATATAAGGTCAGCATGAAAATCAATAGTGGTTTAATGACCAATATACGAGAAGCATCAGCGTAAATTAATTCTACAGCATTGTCCGACAGGATACTTTTCTTAAGTTTAATGTGCCTGGGAAACTGTTTTCACTCCGTGGTATTCAGAACGACCGCTGTTTCTAGCTGTGGTGTATACATAATATACATTTTACTTATAATTGACACCATTTTTATCTTCATTCTGTACTGTGAGAAATTCAGAAATGTGGAGAATATAAAGTCAATATACATCCTAGTGATGTTAATAATCTGTTATTTCAAATTTATTTTTTTAATATATATATATATTTTCTAGCATGCTACGAAGAATTTAAAGCTACAGAGAGTGACAAGTGGATGTGGGCTTGCGCTATATATTGCTAACACATCGTAAATTTAAACTATAAATGCACTCACAAATGCCTTTTATCGTTTAATTACTTTCTTCGGTATATTTTTACTAAAGGTCTCAACTCGATATTTAGAAAAATGTTTACATATTCATGTAGAATGAAGCATTTTAAAACTTTTTTCATGAATAACGGTTTCGTCGGAAAGGCTTCGTTTTCGAGATATTTGACTTTGAAGTTTCCATTGTTTTTCAATGGGGAAAAAAGTAACGCTAGGTTGGGTTAGGTAAGGTTAGGTCAGGTTAGGTAAGGTTAGGTAAGGTTAGGTAAGGTTAGGTCAGGTTAGGTAAGGTTAGGTAAGGTTAGGTTAGGTAAGGTTAGGTTAGGTAAGGTTAGGTTAAGTAAGCTTAGCCTAGGTAAGGTTAGATAAGGTAGGGTTAGGTTAGGCAAGGTTAGGTTAGTTTAGTTTAGGGTAGTTTACGTTCCGATGGGGACGTCGGTTATTTTTTTCCATAGGAAAGCAATGGGAACTTTAAAGTTAAATATCTCGAAAACTAAATATATGCGACGGAAACGTCATTCATGAAAAATGATTTAGAATGTTTCAAACTACCTGAATGTATGAAATTTTTTTCCAATATCGAGTTGTGACCTTTAGTGGAAAATATCCCTTTTTTTTCGAAATATTCAAAGTTTGAATGGTTGAGTTTGAGTAAAGTGCATAGCCACTGATATTGACAGTTTTCCTTTTAACCCTCCTTTGAAATAGCTCTAGAAGTTGAGAACCACTCAAATGCAGATGCAGTTCATTGAGAAATAGACTTTGAATGTAAATATAAATACAGGATAAGACGGCATTTCATAAAAATGAAAGCGAAGATCACATGATGCCTGGCAGGAATATATCTTTGAAGCAAAATCAGATTTTGTACGCTGTACGCCGTTTCATAAAACAATGTTGCGGTGGACATATTAAAACTGAGGGTCAGCATCTCTTGCTAGCATGCAGAACGATGAATGCACGCCACTCTCCGAAAATGATGTTCGTGATCATTTTTTCCACCACATTCATTCTCATGTATCATTATTATTTTAACGTCTATTCATTCATTTAACAATAAAAATATTATGACAATGATAATATTAATTATCATCAAAAATAGTAATGGGATAGTATTATCATTTCTGTATTATGACATATATGACATTAATCTAAAGATATTGCTTGTTGTCTTTGTTGTCATTTTTATCAACGTTATAATTATCATCATCATTTTCATTATTTTTATTTCTCTTATCTTACCGTTGTTACTGAAATTGTTTAGAATTCTTACAATTGCTCTTCAAACGAGTAAATGACGGGGATTCCTTGTTCATGAAAAAAAATATACAATCAAAAATTACATATGAATACATGGAAAATAAGTCGATAAAAATGTTTGCAACACGTCCTCGTTACCCTCACCTATAGTTGCATATTTCCAGTGAGAACGATGCCGCCTCTGACTGCGCTCCGTGCTCGAGCCCCAACTGTGCGGGTTTGCATACAAGGCTCGGGACGAGACGTCTGCTTTCACAGAAATGTTTTCACTTTGTTGGCCAAGCAAAGTATTGTAATGAGATGCAATGCAATAAACTTCTGCCTGCAACTGCGCAGAATTGGTGAAGCTTGAGCATTTGCTTTTAACCCTATTCCCTACAGTTAACATAGTCTTTTTTATTTGTCGTTACCTATTGCTCTTACGATGGACCCAGTCTGATATAAAAGCTTGCACAATTCTTATGTTGCACTTAGTCCGATGTACAGAAGCTTTGCACTAGTCTGTCGGATAAAGTCTAATGTAGATAGTTTGCGCCACATGATTGTCTGGAGTACAGAAAGTTTGAACTAACTCTACGTCGGACCTATAGTATGACGCACCAATCCTCTGTCAGCCACAGTTCGACGTAGAAAATTTGTATCACTTCTATATTGGACTCTGTAAAACTTCTAGGAAGTGTACTACAACTCATTATCTAGTATCAGTAGCAAAAAGAAATATATTGTCAGATATGGGTTGGACGTCAAAAATGCAAAATGCTAAAGTTTCCTTGACAGTTCTATACAAGTATACAACTACCTACATCAACTACAAGTATACTCTATACTGAGAGGTATTTTTTGTGAATTGGGTGTTCTTCAACACGTAGGTACATATGATCCAAATTGAGAGGTATCTTGTGAATTCGGTGCTCAACCACAACATCTACAATTGAGAGTACCTACCTATTGTATCTTGTGGACATCACCTATGAAACATTTTGAGGCGCATCTTATCACTACAACATTTCATATTAGGTACTAGAAAATGTGGTGAAAACTTTAACTCTAGACTGCATCATGACGCACAGTTTAACCTTTTGATATATTATGATATAATATACCTATGCTGCCATAGTGCGCTTTCGCGCTAAAAGGCTTGCAGTTATGATCGTTGTTTTGTCCATCGCTTCATATTTGTTTTTCAGTATACGATGCTGCTATATGGAAAGTATATACTTTTCGATGAAGATAAATTACTTCAGGATGGCCGTAGATGAAAGCGTATTCTACCGGTTATGCAATGAAGATTAATGCTTTCTGATAATACCCCTGACATGTCTGCTGCCCACCCGTGACTCCCTGATGAGATTGACAATTAGTCGTGATGTAAATGTGTTACCACTTTTTGTGAACCAATAGAACTGCTTTGGTATACCTCTCTCCCTTCTCAAACTGGGCGTTTGAAAGAGTTTTATGTTTCCTAATGCATATGACTTGTGCTAACAGCTTATCTAGGCACCAACATCCGAAAGGTTAAAAAAGCTGCACGGAATGAAAAGTGTTTGGAAATGTCATTAGAATTCTTAGGGAAAAACAACACGCTGATGTTGATTATTTAAACCGATAAATGTATATGAAGACGGTATCATCGCCAAAGATTAAGACTGTTATCAAAGACAACGCGAACCTGTTCTTATTTATTTAACGGCACTCCTGTATCGTAGACAAAATTATATTTTCCATTTTGAAAGAATCATCCCTTTCGAGGTTCTAAATTCTACAGTATACCTGTTTCCTCCACATTCATAAAGCGTTTCTTTCAATAACACCGTAGCATTTCGGTTTATCGTAGCACATGCTACCAATACACTCGTATATACCTCTGTTATGCACTACTGTACACCCTATCATTCTGCTAGTCACACAAAAATAGGGCATCGGTTGTTGCCACAATTCCCTACAGATGGCGCTGTATACTTTATAGGTACTTTTCTTGATGTTCTAAGTTTCAGGACCATTTTCCTTATCAGAGAGTCCCCATTTGAAGAGATGTACTCTACCTATAAATAAAGGTTTACATTGGTTACTATGACCAGCAACGAGGAACCAATTCAGTGCTTATAAATGGGAATTGAATTTGCGGATATGCCTAGCGTTCAGAAACTGGAATAATTTGTATAGGGTTCCAATGAGCTAAAAAAAATGCATGAGCAAGGAGAAACTGGGATGGTACCGTAGCGGCTCTACTTAGCTGGACGTACTGCACCGATAGGCCACAGCTTCGAATAAATAGAAGTCCAAGGAAACTGTCGCTCTAAGCATCGATGACACCGACTTTGAGTGTAGGTATTTTCGCTGCAGTGAATCTTATCTTGAAAATATTCATGCGCGCTCTTGAAGCCCATCGCAGCGCAGACTTAATGTAGTGCTCGTTCAGTTCAGGTAAATCTGGAGCTTAGCTGGCCCATATCTTAACCTAAGTCTACTCAGTGCTAATCATAGTACAACGAAGAGTACTCAGTCAGAATTTTTAAAACAAGCTGTCGATCTCTCTTAGAGACAGCATCGGCGTATATTGGCTATTTGCTTCAATTTGCCACGGAGCTAGTAAGTCGAAGTAGAAGCTTCCTTCCTATCAGTTCTCCGTTGCACAAAACTGCAGTTGCTTCACAAAAAAACAAATGTGGGGTTGTTGTACTCAGGTAATGTCAATTTTTCATTTTTCCTACTGAACATAATGGTGACGGAACTCTTTCAATGCGGTTACAAGATTGGGCTTTGTTTTTATCTAAAATAAGTCATTAGCGTTTGAGCGTTTCCGCTTACGACTGTTTGTTTCCTACTTTGTACTGTACCTCGTACACCTATTGCAGCTCCCTGTGTGTGCTTAATAAAGCGTATAAATTTATTTATGGTGATCATCAGACAGCCATCGCTTGTATTGCACTAGGTTGGTCAAGAATATTATTCAGTTTTGTCCGCAATTACTTTTAAGTACTGTGAAAAACGCTTAGTTCACGGGATGTTTTAGTCTTCCCTGCATAATTAAAACAAATGCTTGACACTTTCAATGTTTTGTGTTTTCCACTCGCAATCATCATACACTCGAGACTACAACTGAGAGCCATGCGAAATTATACGGAAAGTTCATGTTCAAATTTAAGCTTATCATTTTCAAAATTGAAAACGCGTTTAACGTACTCACTAATTGCAGATTGATGAGATAGAGGCATTGTTCAATTAACGCATCATTCACAGGACCACTTTCGCAGGGTCTCACCCTGAACCGAGCTATATGAAAATAAGCTTTAATTAAACCTTTGCCCTCCAGCATATGCATGAGGTCGACCTGTCTGCTCATCCCCTGTTTAATTAGCAAATTTACGAGATAGGCGTCGCTGCCGGCAAAGGAGGTAACTTACCACTCATTTACTACTTTTATAATTTTCAAATGAT
>LQNS02276481.1:15151536-15170023 GCA_001587735.2 Parhyale hawaiensis | reverse complement strand
CAGAGTTGGTGGGGTCTGTTTTTTGTATAAAATCTATAACTGCCCCAGTCATCCACTGTCTGAGTTTCTTCCGGATCCATTTGTTCGGGTGAGGTATACTTGGCGGACTGGTGCTCTTCATGAGTTTGCCTTGGAACCGTTACAATGCCGTACGGGCCAGTTCCCGTTCATTTTTTCCATCGTGTGTGGATGTTTGGAATGGTCATGATGGCTCTGTCTTTGCTTCTGCGGGTATTGGCAGCTTTAAACGATCTGTACACAGAGCTATTCTGTGATCTCGGATCTTCTTTTTTTCATTCTTTTGTTTTCTTCATCCGCTGGGCTGGTTGCGTCGGGGTTTGTTGACTTAATGGAGTTTATGGAGTTTCTCCGTTGCTACGTCGGCAGTCTGGTGTGATTTAATAATAATAATAATGCAACGGCCCGTGCCTCCTGATCCTTCCCATTTCTAGGAAAAGTCAATGCCCCCGCGGTTACTTTGCAGATATCAAACACTGAACAGGCACTTCGAGTGCAACTAAAGCTCACTTGCCTGAATTGGTGTCGACCTCTCGACGTTCAGTGTCGCATGCTTAGCACTCTAGCCTGCCGTTAGCGCAGATTAGATGAGCGAAAACTAAGTACACAAAATCAGCAAAATTCAGAAATTTATGTATCCCTTCATTTCACGATCTTACAGTAACAAATACGTACTCGTACACATTTATTATAGGTCAGACGCATGGAGCATACGTATATGATACTTCACTCCTTAGATAATTACCTCCGTCAAGAGGATTGTATTTTTGTCGAGTTCGTCAGACTAAATGTCTTCCTGTCTGACTGTTTGTCTGTCACTAAGATAACCCAAAAAGTTAGTGGTGGATCTTTACAAAATTTACAGGGATTGTTAGTTATGTTATGAGGAACAAATGATTAACTTTTGATGAAGATTCGTTGTACTGTTTCTTTGTTTGCTTGTCTCCCTCAAGGTTGTGGACGGATCCTCATGAAATTTGTAAGAATTGTTTAAATTGTTAAATTACACAAATGACCAAGGTTTGGTCATAACCGATTTGTCCGTTTGTGCGTTTCATGAATGTTTGTCAAATCGTTTATCAGAATATTACTCGAAAAGTGACTTACTGATTTTAAATAAAATTACAAAACTTGTTATTTTTTCTGAAGAAGTACAAATGATCAAATTCTGATGATGATGATGATGAGGAATTCCTAGTTTCAGGGCCAATTTGAAGTTTTTGTTAACTATGCCTTGCTTGACCCAGGCAGGCGCATCTAGTTAACCCTTTCGGTACTGACGGCATCGTCAGATGCCGCATCAAAATTTTGATTATTCAAACCAGTGCGTTATTTCTTTCTCTCGAAATTTGGACAACATATTTAACAACCCGTCTGAAGTCAGTGATAGTATGTTATTTACGACTGAACTAAACTGTAGGTGAGCTCAAGTGACTACAATGATAGTTTCTTCTATGAGCTTCTTTTAGAACCTCATAGCAAGAACGGAGTTTTCGTAGAAAAAGGGTTAAATTTATGTTTTGCGTTTCATGAGGATAACTCATAGCATAGTGCTGCACTAGTGCAAAGTCATGGCGCATAGATAGATTCCTTAACGTGACTATGTAAATATACATATGCCCTCAATATTTTCAATTGCATCACTTACTACATATATTGGTTATGAAAAGCTGATGTGAGTTTTAGATTAGATGGCTGGTAACAGGTTCATTCCCAGAGAGTACCTTTCTGTGAGCTATTGCCATCATTATTTCAAATAATGTAGATATCTACAAATGAAAAGAAAGAGAAGACGAAATAAAAGAAAACTTAGCCAAACTTAGGAGATGTTTGTTCAAATTCGATTAGTCGCAGTTGACTACATAGCACTGAGACACGTTCGTACGGTTTGTTTAGTTGAGCATGATACATAATGGACTAGGGTGGACTCAGAAACTTTGGCCGTTAAAAGAAAAGTTCGTTGCTGGGGAGGATGCTTCTGCCAATGTTTATCAAGATGGTTTTTAAAGGCATTGACTGTTTCTTCAGAGGGAAGTCTATCCCAAATGTCTACTAAGAAATACGGGTAAACTGTTGACTTAGAGTAGCTCTTCAATCTTTATATCCGAGTTGTTGTCCGTTATTTTGGAAGCGATCATCAACGTCTCTGTTAATAAGTCATATCGAACGCACGTCGTTGAAGCCATTTACGTACTTTAAAGTTTCAATTAGTGGCTTCGTGAGTCGTCTCTGCTCAAGCGGGATGAGTCGGACTACCTCCAGGTCCCTCTTGCATTGCAAGTTTCGCAATAGAAGTGTCAATTTTGTTGGTTTGCGTTGGATTTTCCATTTTGTCTATATCACTACACAGGCCTGGCAACCAGAATTGAACAGTAAACTTTAAATGCAGGCGCACTAGCGTACAAAGGAAGGATTATGCTCTTAGATTTGTACTCATGATTCCTGGCAATGCATCCCATGACTCATCCTGTCATAGTAACTTACTTACTGTGTTGAGTTTGTTTGTGATAGTTATTCCCATGTCACGTTGTTGGGCGATGGCTGTTAATTCTATTCCTTTCCTAAGGCGTCCTTTCGTCCCGTGTGCATCACCGAATATTTATATACATAGAAATTCATTTACCACGTTGCGGCCTACTCTATGAGGCGGTCAAGGTCTGGTTGGAGCTCAAGTTTATCGTCGTTTGACACAGCACTACGACATAGTCTAATGTCATCTACAAATTTACTGATTTTACTGCAGACGTTAAGATCAACATCATTGATGTAAATTATGAATAGGAGTGGGTGAAGCTACCTTGTGCAACCCCAGATGGGACCGGCCTCCAATCGCTCATCACTCAATGAAGTCTCACTCACCGCTGCCGGCCAGTGAGCCATGCTCAGATCCAAAGCAGTATCGGTGGTTGCCATGCCAATTTTTTCGTTAACCAATTGACGAAGGCGTTTATCAAAGGCTTTTTGGAAGTCTGGATAAACGAGGTCCACTCCTTTTGTTGCGTCTCTGATTTCCGTAACTTTTGAAAAGGAATCAAGTTTGTTAAGCAATTAATCCTATCCCTGAACTCCGTGCTGAGGGTCAGAAATAAGACTCAGCATGGATTTCGGGAGAGGAGAAGCTGCTTACCGGTCATCATCGCTCTACATCAGCAGAATGTGTGATTTTTATTAATACTTGATCCTACGAAAATCTATCAGTTTTAGTACCTATTATTCATAATGTGATCTATTTGCATAGGAGAAAGAACCCATAAAAATTTTAGTACGTAATGTATAATTTTAGGTTGGCGTTTGACGCAGGAATAGGTACCAATTTCAAGACCCGATATGCAGTATAGTTCACGTCAGTAGAACTCCGTACTACTACTGTATTCACTTCGAATTCTTGAAGAGTAACGCTCATCAATTTTTATCAGCACTATGCATACATAATCTTGGCATTAATGGTGAAATACCGCGCCAACAAAAATAAATTGTATCTAATTAATATTGGCCGTATGTTACTTTAGAGTGTGCAGCTTCAAGGTGCTACATGAATATTGGACCTATGCCTAATAGCATCACTATCTCGCTTCTACTTTACTAACGTTAATCGGAGATTGAATTGACCATATGTTACTCTATGGAGGTGTGTAACTTAAGAGTAGATGATGGTTATTGCACAAAGCCTATAATCGTTGTAGTAATATGGCACCCGGCATAACTATTCGGATCGAAAATGTGCAGTGGTCAGTACTGCTTATGCTCAGAATTAATTTACTGGTATGCCCCACGTCTTAGTATCAAATTATTGATGTGCATCATGTAAATTATCCTAAGCGATGTAGACCTTACATGAGAATTTTGTGTGAAACTGAGCAGAGCAAAATATAGACAGCCCTTACGAAAATTATCAAAATTAAAAAATAATAATAATAAATCATAGTTATCGAAATTGAATAGCATGCTTCACAAAATCTGCTGTTGAGATTACCAATTAATACATGGAAATGACGACTTGTAGATAGCACCAAGTTTTTACATAGATTAATATCATCGCTGACAGTGGGCCAGAGTGAAATTAAGCAGCCGGCCTCTTAAAATAAATTAGTCAAGTTACTAATTAATATATGGAAATTATTTGCTGAACGTAGCGCTTTTTTTACTGCCCTGTATTTGCTGCGTACTTCACGAGTGGCATGGTGTTGCGTAGACTATTATGCATCTCAGCTAGATTGCGTTTACATTCAAATGACATTCCACAGATGAACCGCGGACTGGGGCGCGGTCTGATACGCGAGTGCATGATTCGACGACTTCGTCAAGATTCAAAGACTGAGTAGGGGAGAAATTCAACCTAATATCTGTAGACCTCTACACACATCTAAAGCCCAACCAGCATGTGATGTAATATTGAGTGTTATCTGACTATAGCCTTGCTTCGATAAGACCCCGTCTATGATGAACACCCTCAGGGTGGATTTTCCATTAGTGTTCCTGCCGTTCAGCTCATATGAAATTAGCTGGGTTGAATTTTTAATTTTTCCGTATCGCATATCATCAAAGAAGCTTCGCGTGTACGTAATTTTCATTAGTGTTAATATGCACCAGCTAGTATCAAATCAACTGGGTTTAAGACATAATTTTCTCTCCTGGACAAGTTCAAACAAGCTGCGCCTTAAAGAGTTCACGGGGAATTTTTCATCAGTGTTTGAGTAGGTATGTTGACCCGCTCTTAGCGCATCTGCCGGCTAGGATACATACAGCTGCTGTTACGATACTTATAGTCCAGTCGCCGTGTCCTAAAAAATAATGATACTGTGCTGTTATAGCCATATTGGCTGCTAGATAATTGAATGGCTCGTTTTTATTACTAATAACTTGTATTCTACTGGGTACTGCACACCCTCGATATCGTGCAAGTCATCACAAGGCTGGGACCTAATTTGCTCCTGGCTAAATAAATTGCTTATTTTTTCATTAACTAACAAGTAATATTCTGCTGGACGCTGTGCAGCCTCCGTTTCGTGAAAGTCATCTCAAGACTATGGCCAGATCAGCTCATGGGTAATTGAATGATTGGTCATTACTATGCAGCAGGTAATATTTTGGTGGGCACTCTTCCAGTCTACCGAAGTGATTACATTGAAGAAGCTCTTCACGTTAGACAGCTTGCGTCCCTGAACGGTTGATAATTTATTACCACCCGCAAGCGAAGCGAAGAGCGGTGATAATGTTTTCGTTGAAGATTTAAATATACATATAGTATATATATATATGTACATACATATTTGTACAGTTGTATATATGTCTGTCTATCCAAAAAGAGGGAGAAGCATTTGAGCCGTATTCATAATTTTTTGTAGGGTGTCAGGTGGATTGACCTATAAGTGAATAATACCAGAAAATAAGAATTAGCTGGCCATCAAAAATAACGGCGATGAATTTTGTAGTCTCTCCACCCAAAGAGAGGCAGAAAGAGTTGAGTCATAATAATTTTTTTAGTCTGGTGGGTTGACTGAGATATGAAAAACACCAAAAAGTTAGAAATAGCTGGCCATCAAAAATGACGGCGTTAAAATTTGTCTCTGAACCTAAAATGAGGGGAAAGGAGTTGAGCAAAGCTTGTAATCGTTTGCAGTGAGTTAGGTTCCTAGGTTGATAACTTGACCTAGGTGTGAAAATGATAAATTTGTGGAGTTGGTTGGCAATCAAAAATGATGGCGTTGAAACTTGCCCCCTCCACCGCTGGTGATGGTCTTACGCCCTTGGGTGTCATTCTAGTTTGATATTCTATATATATAATACCACAATTCGAATGCCCTTAAAATTTTTTCATACATTGGGTAGAAACTAAATTGTTGACTACTGATATGAAAGTCGCGACGTATGATTTGCAGCCAGAACCAAGCTAGAGATTATTAGTAGTAGTATTAGTATTATTATTAAATCACACCAGACTGGCGGCGTGGGAACGAAGAAACTCCATGAGGTTGACAAACCCCACGCAACCAGCCCAGCGAGTGAAAAGAAAAAGAAACAGAAAGAGAAGATCCGAGATCACAGAATAGCTATCTGTACAGATCGCTTAAAGCTGCCAATATCCGCACCAGCAAAGACAGAGCCATCAAGACCATTCCAAACATCCACACACGATGGAAAAAACGTACGAGAATACTGGCTCGTACGGTATCGTAACGGTTCCAAGGCGAACTCATGAAGAGCACCAGTATGCTGAGTATACCTCACCCGAAGAAATGGGTCCAGAAGAAAATCAGGCAGTGGATGACTAAGGCAGTTATAATTTTTATACAAAAATTATGATACGATAGATAATTTAGCTACATTGGGCTATCAGAAGATCAGAATGTTCAGCGATATATTTTAGTTTAATAATTGTTCAGTAGTATTTAGTAACTTTTGGGGTAAAAACTGTGCATAAATAGGGTTCACTGCTTACATTTAATCAGTTTTTTACAGGCCCTTGCACTATAAAGATGGCTAGAAACTCAGTGATACCATTGGAAGTTAGAGAGCTGATAGTAAAGTTACGGTATGAAGATACCTAAACGTTCCATTGGTGACATTGCTGAAGTCTAAAAGGTTACATCCATAGTATTTTGAAATAATTTGAAAAATAGGAATAAATGAAAGAATCAAGGTAAAAAGAGCCATTTTCTAAAATGCGAACGTTTCGGAATACTAAAATTTCACCATCAGTGCTGAAATATCAGTAGAGAATTAAGCACACTAAGCAGTTTCACAGCAGAACATCCAAAAAGCTCAAATGGTATTAAGTGCAGTAAAAATGAAATGAATAAAAAAGTTTGCATTTTAGAAAATAACTCTTTTTACCTTGGTTCTTTCATTTATTCTTAATTTGAGATTCCCTAAAAATCTCTCTATTGGTGAAATAATTTTGAAAAATGGGTCATGTGAAACCTAGAAACTACCAGGCAGGCCTATATATGTGGAAATCTACGGCAAGAGAAAACGTATTGGTGCGAAATCCCAGAAGAATTGATTTACTACCGCAACTGCTGGCTAGAAAAAGGCCGACGATAGCCTCGGAATCAATGGAAAAGACACCGTTTCCCAAGACGTAATGATATAGGTTTGTGTTGCAGAGTACCTTCCACCAAGCCCTACATTTCTAAAAAAAGAATTGAATGGCCCGAAAGAAATTAGCCATTGAACACGTCAATTGGACTGAACAACAATGGGATTGTGTTAATTTCAATGATGAGTTAAACTTCAACTTTCAACTCTGATAGGAGAAGGTTCGTTCGACGCACACCACACTTAAGAAGCGATATTCTCCTCAATGCAATAAAAGTAGTGTCAAGTTTGGAGGATGATGTGTGATGGCGTTTGGCATGATTTCAGCTACTGCAGTGGTACTGTACCTCTTGTTAGGCTACACGGTAAAATTTAATGCATTATCTACTATTAGTTTTGAACGAAAAGTGTTTCACCGCATTTAAAAAAAACTGCAGTTAGCCAACCAGCTGTATTTAAGCAAGATGACGCCCCGTGACACGCAACAAAATCTGCCAAGACAATTTGTTCAGAGAAGAATGATACAGTGATGGATTGGCCTGCTCAGAACCCCAACATGAATCCAACCATGAGAACTTACGGAAGTTATTAAATGAAAGCGCCAAGAAAAGAATCCACGTAATGTCGATCAATTATGGAATAACTTGAAAGAAGAATGGAAGTAGCAAGACTTTAAGTCACTCGTATAGCAACAGATGTCAAACAGTTATTGGTACGAAGGGTGTTCATGAAAGAGTTGCCTGACCCACTTTGGATCATTGGACCTGACTGAAATTGAACATGTGTATCTTTCCATTACAGTAGTGTATGGGATACGGGATACTTTGCAGCACTGAAACCACATTGCTTCCCCCTTTACAGGTGTTAGATTGAAGTAAGGTGTGACTATAGACCCAGTCAACTACCGAGCAGGGATCAGGTTTCTATATATGGAAGGTCGCACGCCGAAAGATACCTTCGGTGAAACGAAACAATCTTATGGAGATGGTGCCCCATCATATGGTGTTGTAAGACACTAACATCGTCAGTTAAAATGTGGCCGAACATCTGTCGAAACAGCTACCATTCCTGGACGCACTCATTCTGCCATTAATGAAGACACCATCCATCAAGTAGAGGCTGCCATCTTGGAAGACCGCCAAATAACTGTTCGATAGTTAGCCCAAACTGTGAAGCAGAGTGTAGGGTCTGTGCAAAAAAAAACATTCAGGACATACACATGCATAAGATGTCTGCTCGGTGGTTTCCTATAAGCTCCTTATTCCATTTCAGTAGCAGGAACGAGTGGATAGCTCAAAGGCTTTTTTGGACATGTTTCAAGAAAGCCAGGAAGCTGTTTTCGACAATCGACACACTTATTAACTTATTAGTGTTACACAGCATGAAACTTGGGACAAACACTACGATGCTGAGACTAAAGTCGACTATATGTTAGTAGAAGCACTTCGACTCACCTATGCACTGAGAGAAAGTTAGACGCATCAAAATTACATGCATTTATGTCCCAAAACCGAAACACGCAAGTGCATCATAAAAATAAAGTGCATCATGATGATGCATATAGGGTCTTATGATGCACTTGGTACGAATTGATGCACTTATGTGTTTCGGTTTTGTGACAAAGCCGATGATGCACCAAGATGCATCAAACACAGGTAAAATTGATGCACCTGAAGAGACGAAACTTTGAAAAACAATTAGCGATTTGCGTTTTATTATTTAACCGCGTCTCGCTTCGCACGCGTAACAAAACTACAAAGCTTTTGTTCACTTTGTTTTTGGGGAAATATGTATTTCTGGCTGAAATGTATTTTTTTTTTTGTCAGCTGCGCCATGAAACACCTACGTGCATCGAAATTTTTCTTTATGGCAAGGTTGGGAAAATAACAGGGTTTGTTTATGCAATCCCAGGGGATCGTGATTTTTTTCGGCTTTTGGTGGTTTTGATGTTTTGGGAAGGGAAAGTTTCCAATGGTAAATTTAATATTTTTCACTGTTCTGCACCAATTCAACTGTTTTGAAAGTGCTAATTCCTCTCCAATAATTAAGTAAAACATCATTGCTCTCATATAAATTTCTAATTCTTAATGAAATTATGGTAACAATTTATGACAGAATCTCTTACTATAGTCAGACCAGCCCACGTAGGCGGCTCAGGTGGGCATAAGAGATTGCGCACGTGTCATATTTCTTACTTAGATAAAATTGATCTTTTATATTCTACTTTTCCAACTTATATAGGATTATCTTGGACTGTTTTGGAAGTTTCAATTGTATTTAAGCATTGAATAATAGCCACAAATTTCTTGAAAATGATGAAATATCCAAAATATTGTTCTATTTTATCATTTTCAAGCTAACGAATCTTCTGCAGCTGCAGATATCTATGCTATTTACTTCCATTTCAGCCTCTATACCACTGTTTGACATATTACTATTTACTAGTGGCGCCTCAGCAAATCACATTTTACTGCAAACTACTTTTACTTAGCGTGTTAAATAAAGAAATAGCAATGCTCTGAAAAGATCTAAATTATAAGTATTGTAGAAACCGCGAAAGCTGCAATTGTTTTGCTTGTTGAGGTATCGATCTTGGATATTTTGCTCTACTGTTAAAGTTGCAGCGACATTTTTGTTCTGTAATACCCTTTACATGGTGTAACGGTGTATCCTTTCATCACTTTGAAGCCCAAATAAACTCTAAAATTTGGAGCGAATGGTAAAAAAAGTAATTGCAGACAGCCTTTCCTGTATTCGTGTCATTTTGGGGCGACCAAAAATGCCATAAAAATGTATTCATTGCTAGCCGTCACCCTCCACCCCTCCCCCTTCCCCCTAAAAAAACTCAGTGAAGCAGTTTAAAGCCTGTTGGATACAATAGTGAACGGCAAAAGATTTGAATTCTTATAAGGATTGAAATTTTGTTGACTTTGACTACCGTATGAAGTGTTTAAATATCTATCTAAAATTCACTAAGCTGAAATTTAAGCTACTCAGAAAGCAAAAAGCTGTTGAACCTGAGCGGCCAGTACTTGCTGTGGCAAAAAAAAAAAATATTTTTTTGGACAGTAACACTTGGCAAGCCAGAGCCATGCAGTAGCGCTATCGGTAGAGAAAGAAGAAAGATATTACCGTTTACACTTGAGCAGCGAGCTGGAGAAAGAAATCATTACCTTTCACGTCAGACGAAGCTAACATTAGCAGTACCTTACCTTTGATACCTTTGATGATACTTCGGACGAGGTCCAGGCGACGTTACGCACGCCGCCCATCTTGTGCAGAGGTAATGCTGCAGTCCGTGACCAGCGGGGTGGCTACCAACGAGTTATCCCCACAGTTCACGTAGCCGCTTACAGCAGGTTTATCCAGCACTTTCAGTAGTTAAGTAGTTAAGTTAAGTAGTTAAGCCTCCTGGCCAAACAATTGGTATTTGCTACTTTGCCAACCAGTACTACACAGTGGAACTCTTGACAGTTGTTCTCACTGAAGATACTGCAATTAAAAGAGCCAAACATTTGTATATACGCTACACAGGACTTGACTCCGAGCCAAATCTGGCATTTTCGGAAGAATTCCCAAAGCTGATTTAGTTACACAAGAATAAAATGCTTTTTAATAAACATTGGGACCTCAGGAATTAGCAAACTTTTAAGACAGACGTAAGCAGCGCACACACTATTGCAAAACGACGAAAACTTCAATCTCTGCAATTTGGCCTTGGGTAGCATTTTTAAAGCATTCGACGCTGATATTAAATTAAATCCACATTATAATTAGATAACTAAGTATTGAATTAGGCTTAGGCTGTCCACCAATAACATGCCTTGGGCTTAGATTACTGTGAAGGTGTCAGTTTTTACCTCACCATCCCTGAACCAATTTTAATGTAGGCTCTCCTGCACAGTTTAGTAAAGGACAAAGATCAACAATTCTGAGCTAAGTTTTGAAGAGTGCTCAATCATGGATAATGCGATATGTGAGTTGGCATTAGATTGTTGAGAATATTTAAACTGTTGTTCACAGTTATCTACCTTTAATTTGTTCAAAATATGCTTCTTAGGTAGTATTCTGGGTTTTATTGTGTGGGCTTTTAATTCCAACTCTGAACTCACCACCCCAAAAAAAGTAAAGGTTCAACCCCTCTTGAGACCAGCAGAAAATAGTGATGGCAGATTTCCTGGCCAAGGGTTTCGCACGTACTGGGACTTAACCTACAATGCTTCACAACAGCGTACTTTGCAAAAGTCCGTCAAACTCAAAAGGCGCGACATGCTGTCCAGCGGAGTCCTACCCCTGAAAAACAATGCTCCAGTCCACAACACGTATATCGCCTAAACAGAAGCGCATGTTACGGCTATGAAATTCTTTCGTACCCCTTTATTCTCCTGACCTCGCATCATCTGACTTTCATCTATTTCCAAGCATGAAATCATTTAAAAAGGTAACACGTTTCCCACATCATGAGACCCAGATTTCTGAAGGGGAGTCATGGTTTGAGGCTCAACCCTCCGGCTTTCACAAGCATGTTCTCCAGAGTAGCACAAAACGACGGGAAAAGTGCACAATCCTGCATGGGTGGAGTCTATGTTTAGAAAGACTAATAGATCTTCCAAGTTGGGTCTGTCTACACCAGGTGGAAGTAAATCTGTGTAGATCTTTAATGAGTTCCTCTCGTAGCAAAAGCCTACATACCGAGTACATACTAATATATGTGCACGCTATAGTTCTATTTGGATATGATGCATCCGTTATAATTTTATAATTTCTTTAAAAGTACGTTCTGACTTTTTAGATCGCCCAATGTACTCAAGTATCCGTCAATCTTGTCATGATTTCATAGTAATTAAGGTTTTAATTAGATCAATGAGCGTTCATTCTTTCTTCTAAATGGAGTCTACGATTTTAATATTCCTTACTGTAGGTAGATCTCGATACGGTATGGTAGAATCTAATGATAGCTTGGCATTCCTTTGCCTTGTATAGTGCGCTCTAAATTGCATCGGTATCGACATACACAAATAATGAGTAAAGAAGATCCCGTTATTATCAGCATACCTATAAATAAATTCTGAAGTTTCTATGGTGCTAAAATTTCTATCTTGGTCTTAATTGTTCTGGCCATATGCTACAGCTCCTGCAGACAATCTGGCTAAGGAGCGTCAGTTGGCCTCGTACACTGGTCTTTTTTCGAAATATATTTAGTCAACAAAAAAATCTGTTATAGTGTAACACATATTATACACCTTGGTTGTTCCTTAATCACAAAGGGATCAGCCTCCTCCGTAAAAGTCATTGCACACAAAACTTTTCTAACAAGAACCTGAAATTTTGTTTGGCCTAGCAGGGATAAGACAGGTTCATATGACAGCGAGATGAGTGTGTTGAATCAGATCAGCGGTCAATTGTTCTCTGCATCAAGTGTTCAACACTAAAACACTTACTAAAGTTTCAGTCGTGTTGTCGACTATTTAAGCGAGTGTCGCTAGTGAAGTTTCAAGTATCTAAGTAATAAATTTTATAAAGAGGCGCGTTCAATTGGTCGGTGAAATAGAAACCTCGATGCTTGACTCATTTGGACCGCAGCAGGTGATAGAAGAAGCCAGATTACAATGAGCCGCTTGAACACTCCATTTTACAGAGCACCTTTAAAGTTTTGGAAGTCTCAAGGGTAACCAGTTATGTGTCAGCGCTTGAAGCTCAAGTTAACAGGTAGAATTTAACACGCCGGTCTGAAATTTCACTCAAGTCTCGAAGGCGGAATTTCGTCAGCTATATGACCTCGCCCATATAACCTATTCAGAATTTGTGCGCATTTCTGTTGCAAAAACAGACGCAAAAATCAATTTGGACGCCGAGTGTACGCATGAAGACAAAGATTTGTCGTGTCAACCCGCACTAAACCCTAGCTGCAATTTTGAGGTTGCTTTTTACTGCTGCATAATAGTAAAAAGCGGAGATATTTTTTTCCTATAATTTCCTACTATTTGAATGCAATTTCCCGTAATAATATGTTGCGTAGGGCATGTGCTTGCCAATTGTTTTGAATTTCGCGGATTTCTCGTTGCCAAGCAATCCAATCTTAAATATAGTTAAAATGGAAGATACTGCATGATATATAGCCGTAGAATCTACAGGAAACTACTGCATTTTCGGCCCTTTTTTGATCGGGTAGCATTGCTTATGTGAACGCAGAACTTCACTGTATTGCACTGAATTATAAAAGCATAAATGTTTTTGACCATGACGCAAAAAACATGAGCGAAATACTAAATCTGAACTACTGTATATACCTGAGCAAAACTTATAGCTCGTTCGTTCTCAGTAAATTATCGAAGATAAGAAGGTGAAGTAAGAATGAATGTCATGTAAGGGAGCTGATCATACATACCTTTGCACACTGTATTGCATAAATTACCTTTTCCTTTTGCACTTATTTTTAGCCATTTCGTGCCTACTGTACGTCAGTCCTGATGAACATTATCAATAATGCAATTTCTTTAAAAAGGGATACTTAATTTCTGCTCAAGAGAGTGGAACCCCAGTTCTTCTTTTTCAAGTTTAGTCTCTTGCAATGACTGTACAAAAAAATAAGATAACATCATTAGCTAGCTTCATGCTGATGCTTTCGGTACTTAATTACAATAGTTCCTAGAGCATGTTTTCATTCTACATATATCATCACTTTAATGAAGAAGTCATATCGGAACACGAATTTTACCATTCTCAGTTTCAATTATATGAGCGTAAATTGTGCAAAAAGCGCAAGTTATCCTAGATTAGACTCATGGCCACAACTTTTAACTCGTCATCAGCGTCTTTTACTCGTTTTTTTTTTAATTCATATCTCAAGTCGATCTTTGCACTTACCGACCTTAAATGTTGAAAAGTGAGTTACTGTTCGTGTGAGATGATGCATAGTTACACGAGTTTCTCTAATATGATATTATTTTATCAAGTTATTTAACTGTCGTGTTGTCTGCCGATGATCTTTGCAGTGGTCTTCAAATCTAAGAAGCAAACAGGTTATGGTGACCTGGCTGTGATGTCCTCCCTCTGTATTAGCAATAGCAGCACTGATATTTACACGACAAATGCAAATGAGCAAATGATCCCTAATTCCAATTCCTTACTGGAGTGTGTAAATTGACAGAACGCGTTCATGGGATTTATAATAGAACATGCGGCCGTCTCAATAACGATTATGGTATATGCAAATTAACTTTATTCAAATATACGTTTGTAAAGAGCTTGTCTGGTGGGTCCTCTGTGATATCCATATCTGCGCCTGAATAGGGGTTGATCGTTCACACATATAAATGCGAGCTAGATGTTCTTACTCAACGCATTTATTTGTGAACTAGTAATTATTGTTTAATTCCTATACTTGTTAGTTAGGTGTTGGGGTTCAACGCATCTATATGTGAGCTACTGGTTAGTGCGTTACATATTTATATGTAAGCTAAATGTTCAAGATCAACACATTTATATTCCAATTAAATGGTTGTATTGATAAATATTAATAGTAATACCTTTATTAAGAACGTCATGACATTACAGCATCATGATCACATGTATGACTACCAGTACATAAAAATACTACAATAAAGACCAATGTGCATTAACATAGCATATATTTATAAGTTGCATGTCTCTCATTCCGTATAGAGTTAAAATAGGCAGGTACTAATTCAACACTCGAATGAACAAGCGTTTATTTTCATTGAGCACCAGTAGATTTCAGAATTCAATCTATGTAAAGTGTGTCAACATCAGAGTGCATACCTAGGTAGTTTAACTGAGACCGAAGTAGGTCTGGTGCTCATAGCCCGCAACTTCAAAAGTGGGCTGGCGGCGGCATACAATGTATGTAACCCATTTAATCCAATAAAACCACCGACCTTTTTTTTAACGCCTCAAATAACCATCTAACAATCAATTCAACTAGAGTATCTGTCCATCCATATTCGTCCTTCCGTTTGCATATTCCTCTAATAGTGTCACAGGAAGAATAATAGTAATGAATCATTTTTTTTTTTGTCATTTGGTTGCAGTACCCAACATATTTGAGCAGCGCCACCCTCAGATATTCATTCTTAATGCCAACATTGGGAGAAGGTTCACAGTTATCCTCGAGAGTTACACTAGTGGACAATCTGTGATCACCCGTTATCGAAAACTCAATATAAATATTACAATATTGCTCAGACATGTTGGTTTAACGTTGTTGATTCTATATATCCTGACAAAATGAACAAATATAGAAGAAGAATAGAAGTACGTATTAGAATGATGCATACAGTGCGCATTACTTACTAAACTCAACACTATGATTGAAATTTTGCTATGTGTGAACAACAACCACTTCTATCTTGTATCATGGTCCTTTAGCACCATTAAAGTGATACTTGGTTTTCGTTACCTGAACTTTTAAATGTAATAAAAAACATTGTGGCATTGAAATATGCGGCTATCACTGTTCTCAGTATTTTATCAAGTGTACGGAATGATATCTTCGTATTTGATTTGCGTTATATATATAGCGGAGTATCAGTGTGCAACCGTAACGTTTTCAAGGCGATGAAACAAGTAACACATATTTCGTACAGAGAAGTTCTGGTGCAACAGAATTTATTCTTATTCTATGTAATCTGGGGAAAAAGTTCTTCCGATTTCAAGCAGAATTAATGCAGTTAGAAATACTGTGTAAGTTACTAATAAAACAAAAGCACTCTGAGAGTGCATGCCACCGTCTTGCACGGCAGCTGTAAGAAAAACTTTAAATCGGCTCTGAAACCATTATTTTCTTTCTATGAACACCAAAATATGATCA
Organism: Parhyale hawaiensis; assembly: GCA_001587735.2. Classification (NCBI taxonomy): domain Eukaryota; kingdom Metazoa; phylum Arthropoda; class Malacostraca; order Amphipoda; family Hyalidae; genus Parhyale; species Parhyale hawaiensis. The sequence goes on along the minus strand of LQNS02276481.1, from coordinate 15,154,137 downwards.
CTTGTGCCTTTTGATAATATTAACAGTGTCTGTAATTTTCTTGGAGATCCGTTCATAACTTTTTGAGTTATGCTGCTAACAAACATTTTAACAAACATAAGTCAAACACACAAATGGGCAAGCCGATCGCCACCAAAATTTGATCAATTATGTATCTTACCATGGCTAACAATTCATGAAAATTTCATTAAGATCCATCCATAATTTCTGAGTTATTATGCTAACAAACATTGGTCAAACACACAAACGGACGCACAGATCATCACCAAAATTTGATCAGTTATTTCTTTTAACAGTACTATCAATTCCTGAAATTTCAAAAAGATCCATGCATAACTTTTGAGTTATTGCGCTAACAAACATTTTAACAAACATTAGTCAAACACACATACAGACCAACCGATCATCACCAAAATGAAATAAATTAGGTCTTTGAACATGACTAACAATTCCTGAAAATTTCATAAACATCCTTACATAATTTTTTAGTTATTGCGCTGACAAATATTTTACAAACATTAGTCAAACTCACAAACGGATCTACCGATCATCACTAAAATTTAACCAATTATGTCTTTTACATAACTAAATATTCCCTAAAATTTCATAAAGATTCATTCATAATTTTTTGAGTTATTGCCCCAATAAACATAAAATCAAACACAGCGACAAACAAACGAACAAACAGATCATCACAAAAATTTTATCATTTGCTCTCTGTAATAAACCAAAAACTCTTGTAAATTTCATGTAGGCAGAAAAACAAATAAACGGATGGACAGATCTTCACCAAATGTTAATCATCTGTTCCTGTTAACTTACCTAACAACCCTTGTAAGTTTCGTCAAAATCCGTCCATAACTTTTTGAGTTATCTTGGTGACATACAGACAGAATAACAGACAGACAGACGGATAGACAAACCAGACGAAAGCATAACCTCCTTGGCAAAATTAACTAAGGGTAAGAACTTTAGTGATACGTACGCGAGACATTTGTAACATTTGCAAATGTGAATGAAAGTTAAAGCCTCTATTACAACGCTATAGACCAGCTGAAATTTTTACCAAGGTTGAGTGAGTGTCTGTAGTATTTGCTAAGCAAATATTTACAATTGTTGCGACTTTTCAGACTGAGAGAGCGCTATTTTGGTGGACTGATTATATTCAGTCGCATCATCTATTGAAATGGAATGATCACCCCAAACATGAGCTTCGAAAATAGAAAGGGCTTGCTTACCTCTCCTGGAAAACAAATATCATTGGTACTTTCTCCCAAGGAACAACAGAGGTCAGCTTTAAGCTGCTGCTGCTCACAAGTTATATACGTTACAGACAAAGGGAGGTATTGCAGTTAATTTGTGTGTAATAGACGTTTTGTCTGACTTGAAGTATATTATCACACTTCGTAGCCTTGTGGCGTGTCAGCGCATAAATGAAGAATGGTACATTCGTTTTGTGGAATTCACACAGGTTTCGGCTACTATATATTAAGCCATAATGTTACAGTAGGTGTGAACCTCAAACGATAAAACCAATATAACCAGAGGCCATAATTTATAATCAAGAAGTTATGAACAAAATCAGTCAGTGCTTATCATCCGTGTGTAACAGTAATTAACTTTCAACCTAATGAAAAGAACACTTTTACTCAATAAATTTAAACAGCAGCTTCTACCGAAAGTAACTATGCAGCATTTGCTTCTCTGATTGAAGAAAATATTTCTGAAGATGTGATGCTCAGTTTAAATTCTTGTTTTGTTCACTAGAAAAGCACGACGATGACGTGGTCATGAAAACAACTTAAAATCTAGTAGGAGCTCGAGAAAAATCGTGTCAAGAATGACATTGAATATCAAATCATCAGCACGTTGAATGCTATTTATCCAACCATTATTTCATTAGAAAGGCGCAAGTCCTGCTTCCCTTAAGTACTGGGAATTTTGGTAATCGGACATCGATCTGACACCGTAAATACAATCTGCTTGCTCGCAAGACCGGTTTCTTTTCAACCCTTTGCTAAATCGTACTCAGCGTTTTCAGGTGTATTTGTGTGCTTATTTGAAGAGAGCAATCATTCTTGCCATAGTGGCTCTGTTACCGCAGTCCTAAATAGCATTTTAGCTTCGTCTTATTATAACTGCATTACCTCCAAGTAGTAGGGAATAGTTACACGAATAGTTACACGCATCTTGGTCTTTGTGCAGAAGCTGGGGAGTTATGGGTAGTTTGTGGAGTATTTTTTTTAATGCAAGTGAAAAGTTCAATGGAGTCTGTAACGATATAGATAAGATTACAGATATATTTCTATTTTTACATAAAATATAGGTATATGTATCACTTACTTAGCCCCTAGTCTCTATCTGCAGGGGTTATTGCTCCTACTGTATTCTTTTGGGTAAGGGAACCCACCCTAACAGAATTTAGAGCCGCGGCAGAAGCTTAACAGGGCTGCCTGAGGAGGTGTAATACGTACTTAATTACATGCTGAATGTCCGTCATTGAAGGGTGGTACAGGACGCTGCAGCAGCGACTGTACAGCTGCTCTGCAAGATTGTAGCTGCTCTAATGCTGCTCTCTCAGGGCAGCCGCTGCGCTGCGGC